>JAMAFK010000073.1:0-25903 GCA_023627375.1 Penicillium paneum
TAGGGTGTAATTTATCCCATTTACTATGTGTTTTGGGATGGCCGGCTGGCTTACATGGCCGACTCGCTTACCGATTAACTACGTTAGCCTGTCCTTCCTGCCTGAAAGATAAGGCTACAAATGTAGGGGCTCCGAGTTTCCCCACTGCAATATATAGCATTCAATTGTCGTAGTGAAACTATGAATTCTTGAATTTTAGCTTGATTCCAGTGCCACGGTCAGCGATCAAGGGCAGCTTCAATGTTATACCTACTTCAAATGAATCCTACCACTCCAGGGCTGTAGGTCAATGTGAGGGGTCGGCAGGAAATCTCTGTGTGTACGTCTGCGTTCATTTTACATACAAAAACAGTGTTATATGATCAAAGTACGCGTTGAATCATCGGTCTGAGAAAGGAAAGGTTACCACGGCAATCTTTCTCCTGCGGAGTTCGTCATATGGTCCCAGCATTTCATACGAAAAACAAAAGAAATGGGGTCTCCAGCGTTTCCCTAACAAGCCCGTGACACTAGATACATAATTACGAACCTTTGGGAAAGTCCGTCAAAGCACTAATCGCCCGCCATTCTTCAATCGCTGCCAAGGTCTCAGATGCGGCCTTGCCAATCTCCTCGCTGGCATCACTTCCCAAGGGCAAGAAAGCAGGTAGGCATTTTCCCTCGGCGACTCCCGTAGAGGTGACGACCTCGTAGATAACTTGCGCGCCCTTCACGGGGTTACCCAGCTGGGCGCCGTTAAAGGCAGCGAAGTTGGAGTCGGTGGTGTCGTTTACCTCCTGGTAGGCCGATAGTCGCGAGGACTTCGCGGTCAGAGTAAGATTGGCTGACGGATTGAGTAATTCGGTGCGGAAAAAGCCCGGTTCGACCAGACAGTGGCGGATACCGAACTGAGAGATTTCACCCGCTAGCCCAAGTACGAGCCAGCGCAGAGCAGCCTTGGAGGCGTTGTAAAGATTACAGCCAGCCATAGGGTACCAGGCGGCCATCGAGCCGATCGTAACCAGAGTACCCGAACCCTTAGCGCGAAGGTGTGGCAATAGGGCGCGGTAAAGGTTCAGAGGGCCAAAGGTATTAGCCTGGAACTGACGCTGAGTCTCTTCTGGGGTGGCCTCTTCAAGCATGCCTGTCTGCACGTAGGCGGCATTATTGACAACAATGTCGACCGTGCCATAGACAGCGAGGATAGTCTTGACCGCTGCCTGGATCTGGACTAGGGGCTCGTTGTGGTCTAGGTAGACAACCTTGATGTTAGGGTTGGTTGACTCGAGCTCGGCTAATTTCTGCGGACTCCGTGTGGCGGCTAACACGCGATCCCCGCGCTTAGCGGCAACTTTAGCCAACTCAAGGCCAAATCCGGACGAGGTGCCAGTGATAAGCCAGATCCGGGAGGTAGTAGCCATGATGGATGGATGGATGGATGGAGGGACGAATAGATAGATGGTTTGTTCCTAAAGGATGATATTATCAGGAGGGGTCTGGTCAGAGGGGAGGAGGACATCCATATAAATACTCTTCATCCAGTGCGGACCAGACCTGTGGGGGTCCTAAACTCCGTTAACTACGAAACAAAGAAACTGATTATATCCTAAACGAGGTAGCGTAACTTGACAGGTCATACGATGAGAGGAAGTGGGTTCAATAAAAGTACATAAGAACGAGAGGAAAGTCGCCCGAGACTACTCCGTACTCCATAATACATCCATGCACCGGCAGATAATTAACCAAAATTATGCTGCAGAACTAATAACTACATGAGATTCCGTTACTACAAGTAAGCCCCCCCAGCGCTATGGCAACAGGGCCAAGACCTCCATACTACACAGTGTTTGTTGCATAGTATCGGAGCGAAGGATGTATGTATATTGGCTAGTATTCAAACTGACGAATCAGATTAGACAGAAGCAATGTGAAGGCTCATCTTAAAACCCCCAAGAGGGTACCAAAAGACTGGGGTAAACATCATCGCCGACATTGAGGTGTAATGCCTGTGAGCCTGGGTACCTCTGGCGTAATAATCCTTCACAACGATGGCTGCTTGAGGAGAGTATTTCTCAAGGAGATTCCCAGGTTGGCGTAGGACGATATCATATATTAGGCAGTGCTGTTTCCCGGACACTATGAGGACAGTCTCCGAAAAACCAAATTATGATTCCTACCGTTTGGTTAGAGCGTCCTGCTCATACCTCTGCTTAGTAACAGTAAGCGCATATATGTTTCTGGGTGAATAGTGTTTCGGAAATGAATTTCTCACGGGACCGAGCAAGATGGTATCCTGGTCGCTGTGGAAGGGAAAACCTACGATGTTTCTTATCGGGTTGGTCCGAGCGCCCGATAACCCGCCGCAAAAGATTTCTCCGTTTAATTTTCTTTCCTCCATCAGTCAACCCTAAACACAACATACCATGGCTACAGGGAAAGGAAAGCGCTCTTCGGGCGCAAATGAGATTGCTCCCGCGACGAGCACCTCAGCTCCCGCTGCCGAAACTCTGCCATTCATGCCGGACGAGAGTGCCTTCGCAGGTTTACGACAGAAAATCGAACAGCGTTTGAAGAATCAGAGTCAGACCTCCGGGAAAGGGAAGAAGGACAATACTAAGCCATCGGCCCCGACTACCAATGCTTTCGCAAATAAAGGAAAACAAGGTCCCGCCAAGGCCGGCCGCCCTCAGGATTCTGCGCAAGGCAAGAAGCGGGATCGCAACGGCGAGGTAATTGCTCGCGAGCAGAACAAGAGGGGAATGAACAAGCAGGAAAAGCCCAAAGCTGGCAAAAAGATCAACGACGACGAGACATTGCGCCAAGAAATTCTAGCTATGGGCGGTACCGAGGAGGATCTTGATCTTCTTGTCGGTGTTGAGTCCGAGTCTGAGGTCGAGGGCGAGTCTGGCAAGGTTGACGATGATCTTCGGAAGCAACTCTCTAGTATTTTGGAAGCTTCAGGCCACGTCGTGCCTGAGGATCTAGCAGATGACGAAGTCGAAGAGGAGATAGAGAGCGAGGAGGATATAGAGGACAGCGAGGACAATGCAGAGAGCAGCGGGCCGGAATCCGACATTGAGGAAGCCCCCGCTCCGAAGACAAAGGAGTCTGAATCTGTGGTGCCTAAGGAGTACCTGAAGCTGGTAAAACTGGACCGGCCTAGCACACAACGCTTTTGCTGACATGATCATTATAGAACGTTCTTCCTCGGTCCGACTGGTACAATATCCCTATGCCCTCCTCCGCCGGCGATACGAAACATATGAACGCCTTGCCCCGCCACCTGATGGAGCGCGTCCATGAACTGGCCAACAAATTGCTGCAGGAAGAAAATGAGGAGTATGCGGCGGCCCAGAGGGCATCTGCTTCTTCCTCCCACAAGTTCTACTCGACCATTATGGCGTCTGGTACCCTGAGCGATAAGATTTCTGCCTTGACTCTTAATGTTCAAGAGTCGCCTCTCCACAACACCAAGGCACTAGAGACTTTGATTGGTCTCGGAAAGAAGCGCAGCCGTGCGCAGGCAGTTGAAGTCCTGCGATCATTGAAGGATATGTTCGCGCAGGGTACATTGCTGCCCAGCGACCGACGGTTAAAGTCTTTCACTAATCAGCCTGGGCTCGTTGCCGCATTCCAAGGCGCCGGTGGGCGGTGGAACGAGAAAGACCCTCTTCCAGGTGGTTTGAAAAAGAGCGATTTGATTGTGTGGGCCTTTGAAAACATCGTCAAAGATCAATTCTTCGAAGTTATTAAGATTCTCGAGATTTGGTGCAATGACGAGATCGAATTCTCACGGACCCGGGCCGTCAGTTATGTCTACGAACTTCTCAAGGAGAAGCCCGAGCAGGAGACGAATCTTTTGCGACTTTTGGTCAATAAGCTCGGAGACCCGGGTAAGAAAATTGCGTCTCGGGCATCATACCTGTTACTACAACTGATGCAGTCGCATCCTATGATGAAGCCAATCATCATCAAGTCAGTGGAAGAAGTGCTATTCCGCCCTGGCCAGAGCTCCCACGCCAAATACTATGCTGTTATTACTCTGAACCAGACTATCTTGAGCATGAAGGAAGAGAAGGTGGCTGCTCAGCTGCTAGATATCTACTTTGGACTATTCCTTGTGCTTTTGAAGCCCTCCCACCAGGGCAAGCCTGCCTCCGATGGGAAGCCTGCCCACAAGGGTAAGCCTGCCCCTAAAGGAAAATACAACAAGCATGGAAAGGGATCGAAGGGCAAAGGCGACGACGATGCTGCCAAAGGACAGGCACAGGACGACGAAATGCGGGAGAAGCTGATCTCCGGTGTCTTGACTGGTGTCAACCGTGCTTATCCTTTCACTGACTCTGATTCCGAACGGTATGTTTTTACACTCTATTCCCCCATGCAACTCACTAACTTCTACTAGCATGTCGAAGCACCTCGACACCCTGTTCCGCATCACACACTCCTCGAACTTCAACACCAGTATCCAAGCTCTCATGCTGATTCAACAGCTCACTGTGTCCAACCAAGTCTCCGGTGATCGCTTCTACCGCACTTTGTACGAGTCCTTGCTCGACCCCCGGGTTGCCACCTCATCAAAGCAATCTCTCTACCTCAACCTCCTATACAAGTCTCTCAAGAATGATTTGAACGTCCGCCGAGTCAAGGCATTTGTGAAGCGTCTTGTCCAGGTTCTTGGCATGCACCAGCCCTCTTTCATCTGCGGTGTCTTCTTCATGATCCGTGAGCTCGAGAAGACCTTCACCGGCCTAACATCCTTGGTTGATCAGCCGGAGGAGAACGACGATGATGATGAAGAGGTCTTCCGTGACGTCCTCGATGAGGATGATGAACAGCCGGAAGCCGCTCCTGTTGTTGAAGCCAAGAAGCAGAACAATGTATACGACCCCCGTAAGCGAGACCCCGAGCACAGCAATGCCGAACGGAGCTGTCTTTGGGAATTGCTGCCTTTTACCTCTCACTTCCATCCTTCCGTCTCTCTTAACGCCACCAATCTGCTTGAGCACAACCCCATGAGTGGCAAGCCAGATCTGACTTTGCACACTCTCACTCACTTCCTCGACCGCTTCGTGTACCGCACGCCCAAGGCCAACGCCAGCTCCCGCGGTGCTTCTATCATGCAGCCCCTGGGTGGTGGTGAAGCCGTCGACCGGTTGGTGGAGGCGGGCAAGAAGACACAGAACCAGATCCCTCTCAACACCGAAGCCTTCTGGAAGAAGAAGGCCAACGATGTTGCCGCAGAGGATGTCTTCTTCCACGAATACTTCACCCGTGTCAACAAGGACAAGGAGAAGGTGCGTTCCAAGAAGAGCAAGGACGTTGACGATGAAGATGTCTCCGACGCAGGTCTTAGCGGAGACGAGGACGAGATCTGGAAGGCGCTCGTCGACTCTCGTCCCGAGCTGGAAGCCGACGAAGACAGCGACGACGACTTGGACATGTCCGATTTGGAATCCGCGTTGGACTCGGAAGAAGATGGCGAAGGCGCAGACGAGGACGACTCCGACGGCGGGGTTATCTTCAACGACGAGTCCGATGTTCCGTCCGACGAGGAAATGGCCGAGTTCAGCGAGCCCGAGGAAGCCGCGCCCGCCGCCAAGACCACGAAGGCCAGCAAGAAGCCCTCCAAGGAGGTCGAAGAGGACTCCGACGACTTCGATATGGACGTGTCGGACGAAGATGCCTTTATCGACAGCGACGAGGACCTGCCTTCGGATATGGAATTGGGTGGAGTCGGTACCGAAGAGCCCGAAAAGCCCGATGCTGCGCCCGAGTCGAACCGCAGCAAGCGCCGCAAGCTCAAGCAGCTGCCTACTTTCGCCTCCGCGGAAGACTACGCTGCGTTGTTGGAGGACGAGGACGACGGAATGTAATCTGTTTCACTTTGCACAAAGAGTTCGATCATTTCTTACTCCCCGCTGGGGCCAAAATTCTCGTTTTGCATCTGGAGTTGTTACAGGTTGCACACATTCTGCCTTATTATTCCTTTTTTTTCCATTGTTATCTATATCTATTCTATCTACTATCTATTTCGTCTCTGGGCGCTGCAGTCAATACCAGCTCTTTGGAATATGCCCAGGACCCAGACTCAACAAGCCTGCCGATCTCAAAGCAAGCATTACCCCTCTCTAGGCAAAAGTAGGCAATCCAATCACAGCTTAGGCTTTCGTACTCTGTGGATTTGGGTTCAACAAGGTCGGAAGGGACACGGAATACGCCGAAATAAAAAATATTTCAAAGTATATACTGAATTCTGAATATCACGCATATGTCATACTGTGAACCTTGGATTAAACACAGCGGGCATCCAAATAAGCTCAGATGTTTTGTGGCTTAAAGCCCCCGAAAATCACTCGACACCATACGGAACATATGGAGTGCGGCGTGTGGACCTTGATGCCATCGCTGTGGGTTCGCACGCAAGACCGGCTGCTGGAGCCGACGGCCAGAACGTTGAATGTTTAATGCTTTTATTGATATTTTCATGTCTCAGTATTCAACGCTTTCTTTTGGATGTCTGTCAAATAATAATACATATCATACGCCACGACATTGGAGTTGCATACTCCAGGCAAGGGTCCCTGGGCCAGGCCATGAGTCAGCGGCACGTGGTACGGGCTTGTAGAAAGTGTCGATCGTTCTATTTGTAGGCAAAGACCTTTGAGAATGAAATCTCTGAGAGAAATATATGTTGTACCGTGTTTCCACTATTCCATGCTCAATCTGTGTTCGCGAGGCATGTGCGTGGATTCCAATCCCGATCTGGATGGATTCATTCGACAAGCCATCCGCATGCGGGGCCGCCACAGCCCACCGCACGCATAGAATAATGTGCGATATGATATGCGGGCGCAACCGACTCTGCATTAGTGGGTTTAGCCCTTTGGGGAGCGGATTCGGGATGCCCGTGGAAGAAAGAGAAAGTCTATGGATTCAGCAAGTCCAGTGGTTCAGGTCCGAAACTGTCCCTTGGCACAACCCACCATAAGCCACGGCTGATGCTTCGACTACTGCGGCTGATCTTGGCCTGGCAACGTCATATTACTACATTTCGCCTGGTAGGTAGCTGGATTTTGAATTTGAGTTTCTTTTGACTTTCCGGATGTTCGAAGGCTGTGGAGTCGCAAATGACGGTGTTCTCCAGATACCCATAGAACTGTACCATGCGCTGGGATCGCGCCATAGCCGATCCTCTGTTATACTAACGTCAAGTTTCTTTTCTCTTTTTTTAATTTCTTTCCCCCTTTTTCCCTCTCTCCATCGATCTCTTCTTCCCACTCTTCGCTTCGGTTGAGAATTGCATGCAGCTCAGCGAATACCACCTCAGGTACCCGCATTTGCCCTAATCCGTCCAGCACGGGTCGCTTCTTCCAACTCGCCGATCACCCAGAATCTGCTCATTTGAGTGTAAGTGTCTGATTCATCTATCCAAAGAAAAGAAGCGATAAACAGAAAAGAACACAATCCGCTCACACGCGGCCAGTATCCTATCCATCATCTTCTCGGACATTACATGCATCTGCGCATTCTCAACTCTCTAAACTCCACCGAGTTCCAAAGTCGCGGTTCGTCCGCTCTTTAAATAAAGATGGCTGGTCCAAAAGAATCGCCAAATCCTGCTCCTGTCAGCTGGGACTATGACCGGAACCACAACAGCACCGAGCTGTCTGATGTGTCCGAGCAAGAGCCCAAGCTGAAGGACTTCGACATCGAGAACCAGCCCCGCCGCAGCTCGCAGCATAATGTCACTGCCATCGACTCATTGTCGACGACGGAAACTATCGGTCGTCAGATTGAGATTGAGTCGGAGAATACTATCAAATATCGGACGTGCAGCTGGCAAAAGGTGCGCATTAGACCGTTAGGAAATTAGAGGCTTGACTAATATTTTATTATAGACCGCTGCATTGCTCTTCTCGGAGTATATTTGTCTGGCTATTATGTCCTTCCCCTGGTCATACTCAATTTTGGGTCTGGTTCCCGGTTTGATCCTAACCGTGGTTATTGCCGCCATTGTCCTTTACACTTCATTGATTACCTGGTACGATATTCTTATCAACGGCTGCGACCACACGATAAGTTTCGGTGTTAATATCTGTATAGGAGATTCTGTCTGCGACACCCGGAGGTCCGCGACGTTTGCGACATTGGGCAATATCTATTCTGGGACTCCAAGATTGCATGGTGGGCCACAGCATTCATGTTCCTCCTGAACAACACTTTCATTCAGGGCCTGCACTGTGTGGTGGGTGCCGAGTACTTGAACACGATGTCAAACGGTGCAGTATGCACAATTGTCTTCTCAATGATCGTCGCCATTATTTCCTGGTGTTTCTCGCTGCCCCGCACATTCAACACCTTATCCAAAGTCGCAACTCTCTCAGCATTTTTCACCTTCGTCTCCGTCGTCCTGGCCGCCGTGTTCGCTGGCGTCGAAGACCACCCTGCAGGATACACGCCCGCTCTGGGAGACCCTACTGTGCTTGCCGTCCCGGTCAAGGGTACGTCATTTGTCCAGGGCATGAATGCCTTTTTGAACATTAGCTACACCTTCATCGGCCAAATCACCCTCCCCAGTTTCATTGCCGAGATGAAAGAGCCCCGCGACTTCTGGAAGTCTGTGACAGCCGTGACAATCGCGGAAATCATCGTCTTCAGCATCATCGGTGCAGTCACCTACGTCTACGTCGGTAACCAATACATGGTTGCGCCGGCCTTCGGCTCCCTCGGCGACGACGTTTATAAAAAGGTCTCCTTCTCTTTCATGATACCCACCATCATTTTCCTAGGCGTGCTATACGCCTCTGTCTCCGCCCGTTTCATCTTCTTCCGCCTGTTCGAGGGCACCCGGCACAAGGGCAACAACACCGTCGTTGGCTGGGCTGCTTGGGGTGCAATCCTTGCTGCGCTTTGGATCGCAGCCTTCATCATTGCCGAAGTTATTCCCTTCTTCTCCGACTTATTATCTATCATGAGCGCCCTCTTTGACTCTTTCTTCGGCTTCATTTTCTGGGGTACCGCTTATATCCGCATGCGCTCGGAGGATCACGGACCCCGTTTCTTTATGGTCCGTGGGATTCGAGGCTGGCTCGGATTCATTTTTAACGTCTTCTTGATTGTTGTTGGTTTCTTCTTCTTGGGACCTGGGACATACGTAAGTGATGAGTCCCTGTCTGGCTTGGCTTGCTATTGCTCTTTCTTGTGCACTTGCTAACACATATTCCTTATAGGCTGCTGTTATGTCCGTCGTCACCAGCTACGATGAGGGCACTGTTCGCGGTGTTTTCACCTGTGCCAGCAATGGACTGTAGACCCCCTGCAGGGCGGGTGGTTTTGCTAAAAGTTTTGTTTTCATCTTCTCATTTGAATGTCTTGTGCACGTTATTTCCAATATACTGGGTCATCGACTCCGGTGATTTCATGACTGACGACCGGGAAGGGAAGTGGTGGATATACACACACTGCTTGCACGTTGGGGGATTAGGACTTGTTTTTCGGATAGATGCGGATGGGTTTCACTGCTGTGTATAGCTTCATGGAAAAGGGCGGGTATTGGGATAAGCTCCCCTATATGTATATTTAATCCCTGCATTCTTTACAGCAGCCGACCTTTTTAATTCAATGCAGATGGATGGCCTAGAGGCTGCAATTTCGCTCTCCGGGTTTGATCTAACATCGCCGCGGCAATACTCCGATGACCTTTTGGTCCACCAATCAATGTAGCCATGCACCTGAGTTGTGTAGGAATGCGATTGCCTTTGATGCAAAACGCGAACAAGAAACCGCTAATTACCATTCAATGCCTGGCGTTTAATATGTTGAAACAGACCAATGATATAGCTAGTCAGTCTAAGAACTGTAGGTTGTCCAAATTGGGCAATCAGCTAATCCCCGATCGCCTATCACCACGTGACTTTCCCGCTCGGCTTCCCCGACGGCGAATAGGTGACTTCTGGCAGCTCATTTCTTTCCCTTTTTCTCTTTTCTTTTGTCAATTCAATTCTCCAGCATTGATTCGCCATGTCAAGCGTCCGTATTCTCACACGAGGTGTTGACCTCGCCGCCTCGAGGGCCGCCACCCTTACCCTTCCCCGCGCCTCTATCGGCTCCACCATACTTCGGCGAGAGCTCTCCTCCGCGGCTATCGTGCAACCAACAGTCCGTCGATCACTGAAATCCAATGCACCAGTCGCAGCCGTCGCTTCGCGTGCTGCGAACCAGGCTGTGCGGTATGCCTCTAGCTCCAGCGAGCCCCTCAGCAAGACACAGCTCTATGACTTGCACGTGGAGCACGGTGCTAAGATGGTGCCCTTCGCCGGTTTCGACATGCCTTTGCAGTACGCAGATCTGAGCCATGTGGAAAGCCACTTGTGGACTCGCGAGAAGGCCAGTCTTTTCGATGTCAGCCACATGTAAGTCAATCATCTCCGAGCCAAAATAAACCGCAATGGCTAACCAACTTCCCCATCCATAGGGTTCAGCACCAACTCAGCGGCCCCGGAGCCATTGATCTCCTGAAGAAGGTGGCCCCTTCGTCAGTAGACAAGCTAGCTCCGAACAGCTCTACCCTCTCCTGCCTCCTTGAAGAAGGCACCGGCGGCATTGTCGACGACTGCGTTATCACCCGCCGCGGCGAAGACAGCTTCTACTTTGTTACGAACGCCGGCCGCCGCGCAGAGGACTTGGCCTTCCTAACCGCCGAGATCGACGCCTACCGCTCCAAGCACGGAGCTGACAGCATCAAGTGGGAGATCCTCGGCGATCGCGCGCTGGTCGCGCTGCAAGGACCCCTCGCCGCCTCTGTCCTCCAACCCCTCATCCACACCGCAAACACTCCCTCCTCCGAAACCGACCTGAGCACCCTCTACTTCGGCAATTGCCGCGAGCTGTACCTCACCCTCCCAGATGGCAGCGCAACCGCACACCCACTCCTCATCTCCCGCACCGGCTACACCGGCGAAGACGGCTTCGAGATCTCCATCCCGACCTCCGGCGCCCCATCCCTACCCCGACAAGTCACCGAGCTCCTCCTCACCGACAGCAGCAAATCACGTCTCGCCGGTCTGGCAGCCCGTGACTCCCTCCGTCTCGAGGCAGGCATGTGTCTCTACGGGCACGACATCACCACCGCGCAGACCCCTCCCGCCGCGGCTCTTGGCTGGATCGTTGGCCGTGACCGTCGCGATCCTGAATCTGCTACATTCAACGGTGCCTCCGTTATCCTCTCCCAACTCGCCAGCCCGAAGACTATCCCCCAGCGCCGCGTCGGACTGACTGTTGAGAAGGGCCCCCCAGCTCGCGAGGGCGCTCCTATCCTTGATATCTCTGACCCGGCGAATCCTGTCGAAGTCGGCGTCGTCACTTCCGGCCTGCCGAGTCCGTCGCTTGGCGGTGCCAATATCGCTATGGGGTATGTCAAGCAAGGGCTCCACAAAAAGGGTACCGAGCTGGCTGTTAAGGTCCGCAATAAGGTCCGTAAGGCTACTGTCGTCGGTATGCCTTGGATTGCCAGCAAGTTCCATCGTCCTCCTCAGTAGAGGGGAGAAGGTGTTGACAACTCCTCTGCTTTTATATTGGTTTTGTTCCTTTCTGAAATGGAGGGACTCATGCGAAAGACTAGCGTTCTGATTTTATTACTTGGCCTTTGTATATATGTTTCCGATTTTATGACTGATATTCACCAGATTAAAATACTCTTTTCTTTATTGTCATAGCTCACACAAATATATTTGTATCATGACCACCATTGTTCAATGCCGACTGTGTAAGAAGCATAGGCATAACCTTCACAAAAATTGAAAAGCAGAAGCAAGAATTATATATTCGAGCCAAAAGAAATGCTACAACGATAAGATACTTACCGAGTGCGAAGTATAAGCAGCTATCTCCAGAGCTACAAGCAGCAGAGTCACAAATCAACCTACCAAGTCAACATGATTATCATGGTGCAAAGCACCAAGCTACCCACTTTCGACAACACTCTCCCACCTACGGTAATTCACATCCTCATCCTCACCACCAACCCCATCCTCCGGCGCCAAAGAAGGCGGCAAATCCTCCAAAGCAGTCCCCCAAGCACTCTCCTCCTTCCCAAGAACAAGAACCAACTCCCTCCCCTCAGCGAAGAAATCATGCCCAATCCAATTCCGCGTATAAGGCACTCCATCCAAGGTAGCAGACTGAATAAAGCCATTCCCACCCGCCGCAGCGCCAGTAGCATTAGCCGTGTTATATTCCGCCCAGTTCACCGTCCGCAGCGTTGCCGTTTTCCCCGTCAGCGGGGAGACAATACTAAACGACTCGAAGAACGGCACCGTGAGGAGGTACACGCTCTGTCCCGGGTTCGGGAATAGTCCCATCATTGCCATGGCGATGAACGAGCCCATGGCGCCTGAGTCGTCGTTGCCTGGTAGTCCGGCTGGCGTCGGCGAGAAGTAGTCTGGGATGTAGGCGCGCACGCGGGCGGTGGATTTTGCCGGACGGCCGGCGTAGTGGTATTGGAAGACGGTTAGGAAGGCGGGCTCGTTGCCGATGTAGGTTATATTCTGGTCGTGGAGGTAGTCGAGGCGGGTGACGAAGTTGGTGGGGCCTCCGAGGAGGGTTATTAGGGTTTGCATGTCGTGGGGGACGAAGCTGGGGATGGTTAGAAGGGGTTGGGAATAAAGGCGGGCGTTGGGTTGGGGAAGCGGGCTTACAATTGATACTCCCAGATGCTAGATTCGAAGGTTTCGCCTGCCGTGTTTTGCAGCGAGCAGGCGTGTCCGCTATCATCGATGTTGGAGCATGCGAGGGGATCCTGGACGCCCCATGTTTCATTAAGATGCTTTGGCTGGAAGAAGCCGGTGAAGCCAGTGTCCTTTCCTTTCCAGAAAGAGGCCTGATCCGCCTTGAATAGGTTTTGCCAGTATCGCGATCGTTTCTCGTACCGCTCTGCATCAGCCGTCTTGTTCATGCCGCGAGCCATTTGGGCGATGGCGAAGTCGTTGTAGGAATACTCGAGTGTGCGTGAGACGCTGCGCGTCATTGTGCCGAACCCCTCGTAGTCGAAGTCTTCCACGGGGATATAGTGTAGTTCCTTCCAGCTGCGTAGACCGCCACGGCCTTCGCTGGACCAGTCGTATGGTTCCTCCTCGGCGTCCTTTTGCACCGCTGCATACCCGGCCTCCCAATCAATGCCACCTCTGAGGCCTTTGAGGTAGACATCTGCCAGGACGTTGTCGGCATTAGAACCCCCTTGTGTATATCCTTTGCAGAGTGACATGCGGCAGTCTGGCAGCCAGCCTAGATGACG
Organism: Penicillium paneum; assembly: GCA_023627375.1. NCBI lineage: Eukaryota > Fungi > Ascomycota > Eurotiomycetes > Eurotiales > Aspergillaceae > Penicillium > Penicillium paneum. The sequence goes on from JAMAFK010000073.1 coordinate 13,274, forward strand.
TTGGGTATCGATGAGTGATCGCACCATTTGAATTACCGAGGAAGGATCGAAGATAGTGAGGAATGGGATCTGGGAACGGAAAGAGTCCCAAAGACAATAAAACGAATCAAAGTAAGGCTCGCTGCTCTGCCAGAGCGGGTTCTCGCCTGTGTAGTTTTGAGGGTTGATCATAGTCCTGTAGATTCCACTGTAGAAATTGGTCAGGACGGATGCATCGATGTTTCTTCGTGAGACACGGATCGGGCGCATCTTCTCGGTCCATTTGTCGACTGCTGTCTGGTAGGTTGCGTTGAAGTCAAAGTTTGGAATCTCAGACTCGGCATGAGCGCATGCTTGCTCTGCGCTCATGAAGCTGACGCCAACTCGAGCGAGGACCGTGTTGTCCGGGGCAGACTCGAAGCGGACAAATCCACCACCCTACGGAATGAGGTCAATCCTTATCTCTATACACCAAAAAGGATCTCAACTCACTGGAAGCGGGTACCCATTGATACTACGCGATATTTTCAAATCATGAACATCAGCACTAGCACGAGAATTGACAAAGATGCCACTATCACGCTGGGCTGCAGGGCTTTCAAAGTCCGCACAGAAATGTAACATGTACGATCCCGATCCAAAGCTAGGAGCAAACCGCGCATCACCGGTCATTCGACCTGTTGTGATATCCACCGAGATAGTCGCATTGTCCTGGCGGGAGTTCGACAGATCGGTAAGATCCAGCAAGATCAATGGACTGGTGGTATTGTCACTTGGGAACTGGAAGCGAAACAGGGACGTATGGTGCGCAGTTGTCATATCAACTCGGACCCCCGACGCTAGCTCTATAGCAAAGTATCCCGGATGCGCTTGCACGGAGTCGGGCTTATACTTCGTCTTTCGTTGATTCTTTGGATAGACACAGCCATTGACATCATCGCCGGCGCATTTTGCATATGGAAAGAGAGGGAAATTTCCTAACGAAGGACTGCCGCCAGTGCCGGAGTCGTGCATGCTAGAGAATCCGGTGACGCTGCCGCCTTCGTGGGCGAAGCCTCCTTGGTTGCTTTCTGAGTCTGTGTCGGCGACGGCTTTCGCCATACCATATGGAAGCGAGGCTCCTGGAAACACATTTCCTGGGGAGAATTTGTCGTTAGCACGAATTTGACTGATTTAGTTGCTGAGCTTACCTCCGTTAGCACTACCAATCAAGGGATTGATGTATTGTAGGACATCATAATCTTCCACTGGAGGGGTATTTGCGGCATTAACTAGGATGCGACTGGTGGAAATCAACGACAGTAACAAATATGGCAGCATGATCTAGGTTGAATAAAGACGATCGACGCGCCGGGAAGGCTAGTATTTAGATAACCCTTCATCTCGCACCTTCCTCGAATGCGTGCCCCTGGCGATCCCTGTCTGTTGCATTCCATCTGCATATTCCCGTATGTGGATCCGGGGATAGGCTCTCATGTTGTTCAGGGTAGTGCAAGGATGTACTGGAGGTTGATTGGTGAGACTCGTGTGTCCGGAATGTTATGATTGAGAAACAGTCCAAGACAAGCGAGATTAATCTAGTAAGACTTTGTCGCAATAGGCTTCATGAATATTTCATCAAAAGCCTAATTCCTTGCAAGGATACTCAAAGAAGGAAATGTATCCTATTTCCCCAAAGGCAAATCTCATTCTGGCAAAAGAGTAAGAAAAAACGCACCCTGTCCACTCCTGGCTATGCCGATATATCAAGTAAAGAAAGCTATATATAGCCCCATCCACCATATTGTTTCGCCATATTCTTCCCTTGTATCTCCGGATGCCGGCTTCCACGATGACATTTATAGCAAATTGTCCGACCTTGCCATACAACAGCGCAACCCGGATTGCCGGTTGTCATATATTCTCCTTAAGCTTGCTCGAGGTATGATCATGGCTTGCTGCTTTCCTCCTTCGTCAACTGCAATGGCGGGACGCCGGTATCGTGTGCCCAAAACAATTTGTCAATACGCCCATTGTCGTTGCATTCAAATACGGCTTTCCAGAAAGTTGCCGCTTGGTCCGAGCCCACCCAACGGCCACGTCTAGATAACTCGTTCCGTGGAAGTAGCCAAGTGAAGGTGTCATCCTCATAGTGTTCAAGTTGGAACTTTTCTGACTCCAGCCCTTGCAGCCTCCAGTAAAGCTTGTTGTCCACCAAATCCACAACGATCTTGAACACATTAATGTTATCCCAGTAAGTACCAACATACTCCTCCAGTGCTCTGGGTGATGTTCCGTTCTTCCGAGCCGAGCCTAGCTCTTCCACCAGTGCTGGGTACCACTTCAAGCTCTCAGCGACCGAGGTATGGGCTGCTTCGATGTAATCATTTCTCTCTGATTCTGGGACCTCGAGCAGCTCTTCAAGGACGAGTTGGCCAACCCAGTCAGGAACATCATTTAAGGCCAAAGAGTTAGACAGTACCACAATAACACTGTTAGTGGCTGGAAGTAGAATCACAATTGCGAGGGCGCCAGGAAGGCTGCCCTGGTGGAAAAGGATGAGCTGTGAGGGGACACCTTTTCCAACGATAGGCATGCCGTTAGGCATCAGATCAGGATTGATTCCGATATGGCCTAGCCGATTGGGAAGCTGGGCTCTGACCCATCCGAGTGCATATGATAGCTCATTCCTTGAGGGCTGATCCAGAGGGATTTTGGCGGAAGCGAGATGAGAAACTTGTCTGAAGGGAGAGTCTTTGGTCGCTCCCTTCCCGGTGATGAATTGATCTTCAAAGCTAGCGGTGAACGTTTTGTATAGCTTCAAAAGATCACGAATACAGGACCACGCGCCACCACTTGGTCCGCCAAACCAATCTTGGCCTCCCTTGGGGCAAGGAATTGAAGCCGCGGATCCATCATCAAGTGCGTTGTAGCATTGAGTGACATTTTGGGTGCCCGGAGGTGGAGATTTAAGGTAGGTTCGATCCAAGCCGAGGGGATCGAGAATACGGGTCTGCATAAACTCAAACCACGAAATGCCACTGACTTCCTCGATGACATAACCTGCCAGGTTATATTGGAGGTTGTTATAGGACATTTTTGTCCGGAACGGAAGAACACGCGACTGGGAATTTATGTATTTCACTCCATCCTTTCCAGGAATGAGAACGTTGTTCTCGGTACCGAGGACCAAATTACCAGCCCAAGCCATGCCTGATCGATGAGATAGGATGTCCGTTATAGTCAAGTGGTTCTGCAGCGTCTGGTCTCTTAAATCAAAGGATGGAAGAACGTCCTTCACTAGTGTATCCCAGGTGAGTTTACCCTCGTCGACAAGAATCGCCATCGCAGAGGCAGTTAAGGCCTTTGTCAACGAACATATGGGAAAGATTGTTTCCTCAGTGACGGGTAGACCAGCTGCTGTGTCTCGGACGCCAAAACTTGACTCGTAAACTGTGTTTCCACTCGACATGACCGCGAGCGAGAGCCCTGGGGTTCCGCCAATGCGCATCAAATCTTCGATGGTGGACCGCAAGCGATCCAGTCGTGCAGGGAGTTCTGCCATTTCGAATGCTGCTCCGGATGATGCGATTGTTTACGGATTAGAGTGAGGGGTCCGCCTTAAATTAGATGGTGTAGAGGGGTGCAACAATCGCGACTATGAAATGATTGGCTATTTCTATAGTTATACCCGCTTTTTCCACCACCCTACAATACAACATAGTCTCCAACCGCCCGAGGCCTTCAGATAGGTGACTGATTCTAATTTCTTACTGGCTCATTGGCTTGGGTGTTGATACTCCTTGATGCCTTAATTTTCAGTACCGCCTTCCGAATTAGGTTCGACTAAGGATACTGCCATATATTCTGGTTTTCTGATCAATGAGCATTTCAATTGCTTGTGATTAAATGCGACAGGTATTCCATACTAGTCATAGCTTGATTATACAAAGAAGTTGAGGTAATGACTGTAGATTAATGTAATGGCTTAGGGGTCTTTGCGGAGGCAGAACCCCGTGACTTTATTGAGCTAGCATTGGCGGTAGGAGATTATTGCAAGGGGTCGTCCAATCATATTGGAGAAACTAGCAGTGGGTTCCGAGATAGCCACCAATCACAATGCGACAAGTTCGAGCATAGAAAACGGAGACCGGGGGGTGGGAGAGAGAGAGACATGGATGGCTGCGGCCCAGAGGAGAGACCGAGTCCAAACATGAAGCCTTCGCTATGTTGAAGAGGCTACTGGTCCGCATAAAACAGGAGGGTGCGAAAGCAATGTCCACAGGCAGGAGATACCCCTCAACGTTAAGACCATGAGCTACTTTATCGGTTGGTTCTTCACGAGATGGCGAGGTTATCTCCGCCCTAATATCGAATCAAGACGGCACGAAGAAATTTCAGGTCAGAGATATCACTTTAATTGCTCGTAGAACGGGCAATCGGAATACCCGTCGAACATGCAATTTCGCATTGTCCGGATGGAAACGGCCCAGATCTGCTCGCTGTGCGCGTCGCCAAGCTCTTTCCAGCTGGCTTTGACGGCCATGGGCTAGTTGACCGGAGTAGCATCGAATGATACCAGCTCGATTGGCTCAGGGCCTACAGTGATCTCGATCTTCAGGAGACGAAAGGTTCGGAACCAGAATGGCTCGTACACGACACTTTCAGTGTCGGGAAGATTAAGTGTCACTTCATCGTATGGTCCGATAATGTGGCCAACGCTTGCATTCAGCCGTTCGGCCTTGGAGCGGAAGAAAGGGTACGATCGAGGCTCGAGCTCATAGCCTTCTGAGTATGTGACTTTGAGTCTGATCCGAGATGCCTCGACAAGGAGAATACCTTTTACTCTTCTGTTGAGACCATCTCTGTTCATCTGGGGAGTTCCGACGAGTTTGTATAACTCCCGGCGGGGGGAGGGGCCGGGGCTCGGGGCATCTCACGACGAGAAGAAACAGGGATTGAATTAAATAGCGAATAAGGAGTTGTGAATAATAGAATTTAGGCTGGAGGGATTTATTCAGCGAAATCGAAGATGTTTAAGAGTTCCATCACGGTAACTCAAGATTATATATTGACAAGTCGTCTCATCGCCGACTGAGGTAGAGGGCGCAGCACCTGTGCTGGCCACTGTATAAGCGACGGCCTCCGTTGACGAGCTATTATATATCGCACGGTCCCTGCGTCCTGTTAACAATATGTAGTGACCAATAACATCATACATACTGTGTCGTGCCTCCAATCCGCATAGGGGGCCATGTTCCTGTCAGATCCTTGAGGTTCTGCAGACATGTCATCGTTGATTTGACATCTTAAATGTACTCAGGGAACGCAAAGAACTCCAGACTTCACAATGAGTAAGTATATCCGTCAATGACTTGGATCAAGACTCACGATACACCCACTGGAGCTGCAGAGAGCTGCCTACTAGAGTTTGAAGGCGGGGATATTGGAACATTGAAGCTCAAACCCAAAGCCGAAGCCGCAAAGCCTAGAAGTAAGGCTGGGATGATAATTAATGCCATGGCTTCAAATGTCTTCGCTCGATGCTGGATAAGTTGAGTTGTAAGCTGAGGTAATTTCCGAGGAAAATAAAGCTCTCAAGTATATATAGGCTATAATACATTCCGGTCTCTATAAGGAAACCATCCGGGGAACCCCACATTTCACTATTTTCCATCTTACTATCGGGTTTTAGAATACTCGTACTAGTAAATAGCAAGGAGCAATTGACGATTTATGATTGATTGAAAAATTAGTACTTCTTTTCCCGTGGATCGGTTAAAATGAACAAGGGATGTTTTATACTTTGTATTTCAGATGACTACGCAGCATGTAGACTTCCCGTGGTAGCCCAATATACGTTATAATTGTATCCCTGAGCATCATAGAAAGGACTCAGTGTAACATTTCCGCCATCGGCGATGGAGGTGAAGTCAAGGCCAGAAGCCCCAGATCGTTTGATAGAGTCAAGGGCGAGAGTAGGAGTACTACTCAGCGTTTGGTTTCCGTAATTGCCGCACAAGATAGTTGGCCCATACGCAACTGCAGCAATACTTGAGTTGTCATTTGCAGCCACCGTACGTAGACTCATGGGAAAGCGGATCTCAACGACATCTCCATCGGCCCATATGCGCGAGATCTGAGCGTAAGTTCCAGGATTAGCTTTAACATTAGGTAAAGCTTTTCCATTCAGCGTCAGCTCTGTGCTTGATGTCCATGTAGGGACGCGAATATTCATCGTCCAGTGACTACTACCGAAGACTTCCAGTTTCGATTGATCACCAACTGGGTAGGTCGTAGATTGTTTCAGGGTAATACCCATCTCCGGCCATTGCAGGACAGAAGACATGAACAAGTTGACAAACAATGTCGAGTCCTTGTAGAAGTAGATCGAATCCATCAACTTGGTGTTTGTCTCGAGTGCTGTTCCTTGACAACACCAGAATGAGTCGTAGTCCGTACTCCAGGTACCTCCTCCCCAGGCGGGCCCAACACCGCGGCGACCTCCGGCGTTGAGAGGGGTGAAGTAAGTGATGTGGCCATGGCTATCATGAGGGTTCTGTTGGCCCAGCAGGTGGTTAAGTAAGGCGTTTTCGTAAAAGTCGAAATATGCCGAGTTCTCGGAATCAAGAAGCCACAGCTCACGAGTCAGCTTGAGCATGTTGTAGGAATTGCATGCTTCACACGTGTCATTGTCAAGATAATCGGCGATGGCATTTGGAGCATGGAAGTGTTCGGCTTCGCTGTTACCACCGATCGCGTATGTGTGCGATTTGACATTTATTTCCCAGGCATTCCGTGCAATGTCAAGATAGCGAGATTGTCCAGTGGCTTTGTATTGGCGAGCGGCTCCAATCCATTTTGGTACTTGAGTGTTTGCATGTAGACCGTCGAACTCATCTATGTTGGCTGCAAGGGGGTGGATTTGACGGCATGATCAAAGCGTTGGGCAACGGTAAGCCATCTCTCATTGCCGGTTTGGTGGTAGAGGTCAGCCATCACGTCGTTCATACCGCCGAATTCTGTTTGTAACAACTTTTGCATTGCATCGTAACTCAACGGCTCGGTGCGTTCGTCGACCCAGCTGGCTAAGGACAGAAGGACGTCTCGAGCCGTAGTGTCTTTTGTCAAGCGCCAGATGTCGAGAAGGCCTGCAAGAGTCTTGTGCACCGCGTAATACGGGACATTGCCGTTTGTCAGGGTGTTGTTTTCGAGTTTTGCGAATTCCGATTCTGGAAAGCCAGATACATATCCATCCGTGAAGCCAGCAGCTTTGTTGTTGCCCTGGCATTTTGCCAGCTCAGCAGCAAAGTAGGTCGCTCGGTCATAACATGTTTGGTCGCGGAGTACAGCATAACATTGAGCCCAGGCACTGAGGAAATGACCCTGGACGTGGGAACGGAACGGAAAGTCTGGAGCATCCCAGCCACCGTTAGGCGTTGCCTGTTGTGTAGATAGTCCGTGCGTCGCCCGGAAGACGTAGAGTAGTCTGTCGACGTCTATTTCTTTCAAATATCTCAGGGTCCGGCCTTGATTTTCCAGGAAGCGGTCTTGTGTCAACTGGACTCCACCAAGATCGAATGCAAAAGCCTGAGCCCCAACGTCCTTGATACTTGAGTTGGATTGTCCCTTGACGAGAAAGGGGAGAGAATGAAAAAAGCAGACGAATATAGCGAGAGGTTTCCACCAATCCTTGGAGTGTATCATTTTGAATGTTTGGGCGAATCGAAAGTCTGGTGCAAAAGCTAGTGATTTAGCAATTATGTAGGCATTGTCGGAGACACGAGGCCCTTTTATATCAGGTATTTCCGGTGGGATAAGACATGAATCGCATTGTTGTATATACAACGCCAAGGATCTCCACTCAAGTACATACTCCACACCCCAGACTTCTTCTCAAAATCCGGAGAATTCATGCGGGGATATATTTTGCGGAGAAGTGCCACCGGACTCGTTGATAGTCTTCGGAGGGAAATATGCCGGGGGGGTTGTAGATCAATCACCCTTGAGAGCGGAAATATCAAATGTCAGCTAAGCTTTACGAGACCTGGCCTGCTGTCAGTTGGGCAAATCCTAAAAGACATAGTAAACCCGATAAACTACAACTTAATATCTTAATAAAGTAGTGTGCGCGAGGAATTTCTTCTACTATCTAGTCTCTTTAGCGAGATTGAAGAAAGTTCATGACATTGGGATTGCGATAGATATAGGCACGGAAGATATAGTTCTGGTTCTGGCTTTTAGCAACATGATTATCAACACTATGATAATACGAAGCTTTTCGATTTTTTTGAAATTGATTCATAATGTTATTTGTATAAAGTCAGAGAAACAACAAGAGATGTAGTCTTAATAAACCAATCAAATCCAAATCTCAACCTCCGAAGAAGATATCTCGGCGAAGTCAAGATGCCGAGGTAAATCTCACCGAAACCCACTTCGCCTTATCCTCAACCACTGTTTTCTCAACAACTTCGCCTTCTAGACCTCTAAATTTGGATCCTTTGCGTTGATTCTTTTCGCTCCTTATAATTTATGATGTTTCGATCTTTCACTTCTCTTCCTCACTCTCTTCGCAATATTTCTTTCCCCTCCACACTCTCTCCTTCACGACTAGTTATCCGCAACTCTCTACCCGCAACTCCCGCTGCTCCGAAGCGATTCCATAGCCGGTCTTACTCTACCGGTAAGCTATAAACAGCCCGCGCCCTCCTAAAGAAGTACTAACCCGATAGTAATCACAGCAAGTCCCTCGGCCTCTATCCACCCACCCCCACCCCCCAAAAATCAGCGCTCTCGTCTCCGCCGCTTTATCGGCTTCACCTCAATCGCTGTCTTTGCATTCACCATTGGGCTTACCTATCAAACCCAACGCACTATCTCACGCATCATGGCCACCCCAACTGATGAGGAAATTCTGACCACCTTCCTCGCCACCGACTCCGACATCACGGAGATCGAGAACACAATCCGCTCTCACCCCGTCGCGGAGGCCCTTCGTGCAAATCCCGACTTCACCGAGTCGCGCCCACACCTTACAATCCCGCAGCCTCTGCGCGAACGCAACCTGACAGCCGGAACGCTAGCAGGACCCGGCAAGATCGTCGTGCCGCCATATGTATTCAGCGAGCGCGGGGGCAAGACCATGATCTCGCTCATGTATCTCGGCGGTGATGTCTGCGGTCACCATGGTATTATCCACGGTGGTCTACTGGCTACACTGCTGGATGAGGGTCTGGCGCGTTGTTGCTTCCCGGCTCTGCCTAATAAGGTCGGCGTTACCGCCAATCTGAATATTGATTACCGGGCTCCCGCTATGGCGAATCAGTATGTTGCTCTCCGTGCGGAGACTGTTAAGGTTGAGGGTCGCAAGGCGTGGGTTGAAGGTCGTATTGAGACTCTCCCGATTGATGGTTCGGAGCCTGTGGTCCTAGTCGAGGCCAAGGCTTTGTTCATTGAGCCCCGACAAGCTGCTGTAAGTTGAAATTTTAAAATTTTGGCTTTTCTTCTGACTAATTTCCCCAGGCGCTCTCGAGTCTCTACAAAGTGGAGTGATTGAGAAATTTCTGTCTTTTCTGAAATTTCTGCATTTGGTTCTTGTTCCTGGTTCCTGGCGTAATGGCGAATTTAGAGAATTAGACCTTTTACATGTAAATGAGATTAGAATTGATTAAAGAAATGAATATTATTGGTAATATCAAGAATTACACAATATTACCAGATTAAAAGCCTGTACTAGTTATAGAATATCTCACTGTTGTATAAGAGTGGAAAAACGCCAAGCAATGGCGACACCCCGCGGTGATCACATCTTCTTCTGTGACGCGGCCGTTCCACTGCCCCTCCCTATTTCTATAACTTTTCCGGGATCTCAGCTTTCTTCTTTCTTTAACCCAAAGAAACCTCCAAAATGTCTTCGTGAGTCTAATCTAAACCCCCAATGCCAACCTATCCAAAAAAACTAACACCAAATAGCAACATCACCTTCCACGCCAGCGCCCTGACCCGCAGCGAGCGCACCGCGCTGCGCAACCAGCAAGGTCTCACAATCTGGCTGACCGGACTCTCCGCCTCCGGCAAGTCAACCCTGGCCGTCGAGCTTGAGCACCAGCTCGTTCGCGACCGCGGCGTGCACGCCTACCGCCTCGACGGCGACAACATCCGCTTCGGACTGAACAAGGACCTTGGCTTCAGCGAGGCCGACCGGAACGAGAACATCCGGCGCATTGCCGAGGTGGCCAAGCTGTTCGCCGACTCCAACTCTATCGCCATTACCTCGTTCATCTCGCCCTACCGGAAGGATCGTGACACTGCCCGTCAGTTGCACGAGGTCGCCACGCCCGGCGAAGAGACCGGTCTGCCGTTCGTCGAGGTCTACGTTGATGTCCCCGTTGAGGTCGCTGAGCAGCGTGACCCCAAGGGTCTGTACAAGAAGGCTCGCGAGGGTCTTATTAAGGAGTTCACGGGTATCTCGGCTCCTTACGAGGCCCCGGTCAACCCCGAGGTTCATGTGAAGAACTATGAGCTTCCCGTTCAGGATGCTGTGAAGCAGATTATTGATTACCTTGACTCCAAGGGTTACTTGCCTGCCAAGAAGGAGTAAGGTGGTTTCTTTTGGTGCTTTTCTTTGGGATTGGGATATGGCTGAGATTAGATGGATGTATCTATGGTCGGCTTTACATAAAAGAGTCCTGTACAGCGGATTGGATATGGTGTTTTTGTGCTTGGATTCCCCTCCCACTTGCTGTACATACTGCGTGGACAATATAGATCGCTTTTGCACTTGCATTTTATGGGCCGGGGCGAGAATGGATAATGGGATTCGATTCCCTTTTGCTGTTCGCTTGAATGCGTCCTCATTGTTGGAACGAAGAAACCAAAAATATCCAATGCTAGTTTGTGCTAGATGTACCAAAGTGGTATATGTACGCAACGTCTTCTCGAAGCTTTCTATCTCCTATGATGCCTCGCAAAATAGGCAACCTTAGTTGAACTCGAATTCATAAAACACATACGGTGTGTAGTCTGCGCTACCCTCACCACCGGCGTGCATCTCGCCAGGATCATCCCGCTGCATACGACCCTTCTTGTCCCGCCCAAAGGCATTTCCCGCCAGATACGAGTATTTATTCTCGAGGTTTTGCTTTGCGCGGTCTGCTTGCTTGGCAGTTTGTGTCTGTAAAAAGTAAAGAACGTCAGCCGTTGCCACGGTGAAACAGAAAGTAGAGCAGAACATAACATACCCGGACCAAAGCGCAGATGAAATCCAGCGGCAATCCATACCGCAGCACCGTCTCGACGAACACTCTCAGAACCAAAACATGAATCCAGACCATAACAGCCTCACTCCAAGCCGTGCGACCGAGTCGCAGCGTCTCACCCCATATCTTACGCTCATCGCCACCAACGCGCTCGACTTCCTTGCGCTCCTCCTCCTTTCCACCCTCGACATACTTAAAGTCGCGTGGAATCCACTTCTGCTCACGGCACTTATGCAGGAACTCGGCGTTGTGCTTCTTGAACGCTGTCACGGCGTACAGCGTGAACTCGCTGTCGGAGGCAACGAGCTGCGCGGACCGCGGGACTACCATTGGCGCGACAGTCTCGTAGGTCCGGAGGAAGTCTTTAACTAGCTGCGAGGGCACGGCGACGAGGTGGGTTTCGATGTATTCGGAGCCCTGGATGATGGTTTTCGGGTCGACCACTGAGGCGAGGGACTTGGTTGAGAGATTGCCTCTGTGTAGAGCGGGTTAGTCATGGATCGGTATGTTATATGCACACGTTGCAGTGCCGTCACCGTCAACATACGTTTGTTTCCGCTGCAGTGTAGACAGCGTGTTCTTGACCTGGTTGTATTGGGAGTACTTGAAACGAATGTCGTTGTCGATGCTGGTCGCTTCCTATAGTAGACAAAAACGCATTAGTATGTAATACTCGTCGTTTCCATGCGCGGCGCGACAAACCTTCTGCAGGAGATCAATCAGCTCCGCCAAGGGCTTATCGGCCCTGTACTTGACTTTGTTCCATTGGAAAGTACGCAGGTACTGATCGACCGGCTCTGTAGGCAGTCAGAACCCAGAACCCAGATATCCTCCCAGACTGTGTTTTCCCCTCCACAGGCAGATCAATACCAAGCTGGAGACATACTATCGTTGACGACCTTCATCTGCTCAATCTGCGCCTCGTCCTCAAGGATGTTCTTCAACGCATCGCTGACCTTGGCAACGACACTCTGGCACGAGCTCTCGAGCTTGGACAGCTCGTCCGCCTGCTGGACAAGGGCATCTAGAGTGCCGATCTTGAACTCCGGGATTGGGAAGGAGTTGGTGGAGCCATTGTCCGAGGAGACGGTGGTCGAGACTGCTTCGAGGGCGTCGTCGCGGTGGTGCGAGGGGACGATGGAGGTTGGGAGAGAAAGGAGGAGGTATTTGCTTGGTTTGGACATGGTTGATTATGTATTCGCGGAATTTAGAGGCCTTCGACGAGGCTTGGGAGCGTTTTCGGGGTTGAGGGGGGAGCTCGGGTGGCCTCGATGTCGTAGGCGGTGGGGGCTTGGACCGATGTCCACTCTACCATTTACAAGAACTAACTCACTTAACGTAATCGGTAAGCGAGTGGCCACTGTAAGCGAGTGGCCACCCTACCCAAAAACGCGTCCATGAATTAGCAGTT
>JAMAFK010000074.1:0-25647 GCA_023627375.1 Penicillium paneum
AGATGAGCGCCTGCTAGTCTGGCTGAGCGACGGGGGCCACTCTCTACACTCTGCTCGGCTGCTATTCCTTGAGATTCCACCGACCGCTGATGCGGCCGACTCCGACGAGGGCCGTTGGGTGATGAACTCCGTATGCTAGCAAGTTCTCTATCGGGAGATGAATCACGTGCCATGTGGGTATGACGTGTCTCGATGTCCGACGAGTGGGCTCGGAGTGGGCGAATCAAGGCGTCTAAGGGTCCTTCGTTTCGGCTGGATTCATCAGCATCCTGACAATGCAAGATTGAGATCATGGAGACTTACCACACACAGCATGACGTGCCAAAGCCTATATCTCGGTTTTCCAACCATTCTTCCGCGCAGCATAGATGGGAAAGCGCTCGGCATTGATCGCAGCGTAGGATCACGCATTCGTTTGCTTGTTCCTCGTCCTCATCCAGACAGAACACACAGTGAATGTTACCGACCTCTTCACTCCAGCTGAATTTCTGGAGTGTCAAGTCTTGGACTCCCGCCCAGCTATGAGCGACTGATCTCAAGATAGCTGGTCGAACCGGCGAAACGTGCCATGGAACACTGTTCGTTCGCAGCATTGTGGCAGTAACAAAGGGGTTGGTTTGTTGCACTGGCCGGTCTTGTGTGATCCCGTGGGGTAACGTGTCAGTATTGCCTGACCCCGCCAGGCGTCTCCTGGAGACTGACGATGTCTGACGCTGGCTCCGATGCGCAATAGAAGGAGAGGCCATTCTAGAGTCATGTGGTACTCGCGTCTGGTTGCGGACGGCGGCTTCATACCACTTCTGACCAAGTTGCTCGGCCTGTCGTTGTCGATGCCATCTTGTACAGAGAAATTCTTTGGCAATATCGCCGAGCTTCGATTGCAAAGTTGACAGGTCAAACGGCTCTCTGGCGAGAGTGGTCAATTTTCGATGGCCTATCTTGGTGTCTTCAATCTTGATCGAGTTTTTGCACGGCTCGCCTTTTTGCGTCGTTCCGCAACAGGACACAGAACCACCGTGAGGGATTCCGCAGACGGAAAATGGGTTCCAAGGTAGCATGGTAGATATCGAGCTGATGTTTCAGGGCAGAAATGATTCCGATTGTTGGTGGTGTTGGGCAATCTCGACGGCGTGCCCTCGTCAGCTTTATATACCATCGCCGTAGGCTCCTGACCTCTGGCTGCGAGGATACTGGCATACAACACCTTCCTTGAAACAGTCGATACGTCGGGGAATGCACTCAGATGCAGTATACGCTGGTATACGGCCGATCGGTGGCCTGCGGCAAGGAACTCATGCCGGACCACTGCTACCCAAATCAGCTGTACTCGTGGCTGATTAGGCTGTAGATCGCGGTGACCATGCATTGGGGATATGTTGGCAACTGCGGTAGGCAGCGAAGTCGACAACTGCTGGGCTAGATTCTGGATTGCACAGGGACTTTGACTGCGTGATTGAGATCAATTCTCATAGTGCTAGGGCTGTGGGCACACTACCAGGAACTGTTCTGGCGTTCCCAGGAGCTATAATTCAGAAGTTCTCCGCCAAAACATTGCTGGTTAGGCTTTGATACTGACGTATCTTCCCACGCATTTCTCGGCGGATCGCGACAGAATCGAGCTGAGGCGCGCATATAAAGCCCTCTCTATATCCGGCTTCCACGGCTCATCCTCATCACCATTCTATTTCCTAGCTCGAATCTGCTGTCCAACCATGGTTTGTCTCATGTCTTTGTTAATCAAATTACCGATGAGCTCACACATCACAGCCAAACATCATAGACCTACCCAACGAGCTTTTGCTATGGATTGTGTCGCATTTGGATGGCAGTGCGATATTCGCCCTCGCAAATTCATGCAAAGACCTTGATTTTAGACTGCAGCCCAGCATTTGGAAATACAACATCAAGTTTCAGAACAGCAATCTGTTGCATATGGCCGTCAAATACGACAACATTGATCTTGCGAAGTCTTTGCTCCAGCACAACGCTAACGTCAATGCATTTTATCGAAGCAAAACTCCTTTGATGAGCGCGATCCAATACTCTTCCACTTCTGTGCGTGAACTCTTGTTGAACCGTCGAGACCTAGACATCAACATCCAAAATCAAGCGCGCGACAGTGCCCTGTCCTATGCCATCCGCTACGGAAATTTTTCCACCGTCAAGAGCATCCTAGAACGACCCAACGTCAGAGTAGACGTCAAGCACAAACACGGCCGAACGGCGCTCCACCTCGCAGTCTTCGCAGGTAGAATAGGGTTCGTACATCTGCTACTTTCTAGTGGCAGCGACCCAGATCTACAGGATGACTTAGGCCATTCGCCATGGGATTGGGCACATCGTTTCAACAGGCCTGTGATGGAACTGATTTTTTCAAACGATCCGACGTCCGAGGTATTGCTTGGTTCTCAATCATCACAGGATGCTGAGCTGCCTCTTCACCAAGCAGTTTGTTATGGGTCGGTAGACGCTGTCAGACGGCATCTCGGAAAAAAGGGCCTAGATTTAGAGGTCCACAACCCAAAAGGCTATACGTCGCTCCATCTCGCCATTCAAAGCAAACGCCTGGAGATGGTCAATTTGCTCCTAAGTCACCCCAGTGTCAACGTGAACTGCAAAGACAAAGATGGCAACACACCCCTATGGCTGTCTACTTACTTATCTTGTGACGAGATCACCAAACGGCTGTTGGCCGAGAAAGACATCGATTTTAATTTCGTTGGCGGCCGCGGGAGGTTCCAGACGCCGTCAACGTCTCTACACCATGCCGCGACCAGGGTAGATACCGTGCTCCTCCTCCGGCTACTTGCGGTATCAGGGATCGATCTGAACCCCTGTGTTGCAGGCTATTCTCCAATTTCCGTGGCCGCATATTACGGACACATGAACGCGGTTGCTTGTCTCCTAAATATTGGGGGCGTGGAGATCAATGGGAGGGGTTTAATAGATCCGCCCATCTGTCAAGCGGTTGCACTTGGCCATCTCGATGTGGTCAGTCTCTTAGTGCAACAGGGCACGCGTCTGAACATCAATGAAAGCACGATCGCATCTTATGACACTGCTCTCTGCATTGCTGCCCGTGGCGGTCAATTAGAGATGGTCCAGGCACTGCTACGCCATAATCAAATTGATGTCAACCTCAGAAATCGATGGTTTGAGGACCCATTAATGTTGGCGGTCAAGGGTGGACATTTCTCGATTGTTAATGCCCTTATGATTAATCCTAGACTGACAGATTTCAGCTTGAAGAGATCCTTGGATCTAGCAAGGGATGATTGCATCCAGAGGGCCATTCGAAGCAGAATAGAAGACAGCCCTCCTCAAAGGTTGTTGAAGCGGTCTCCAAGGAGAGAGTTTAATCGTCTGTAAGAGCCAGCGACATACTTCAGCTCTCGTGATACAATATAAGATGGTTGAATCAATCGATACTTTCTCTGCTAGGTACAATGCCCACGCTATCGCTTGATCCGTGGTCTTTTGTTTATGACACATTGGGCTAGTGGAGGTGGGATTCACAGACACATTTCACGAAGACTAGGCCTTCTTTTTTGATTACTCGGAACGATATCAAGTTCTTCCGGGCGGTAATTCCCTTTCAATTGCTACATCGTTGCATGTTTTCCAGGTTATAAAACTAAGATATAGCATAATCATTAATATACACTCCTTCACCTGGTAGATTGAGTGTATAAGGGTGGTTCCAGTCATCAAGTACGCCAGTCAGTCGATCTCGAGATGACCCTAGTGCCTGCTCGAAGAAGCGCAATCGAGACAGCTGCTTGTCGTGGCGAAGCTGAAGACCTTCCCTCTGTTTTCTCAGCTGCATACCAGTCTGCTTCAAAAGAAGGTTATCCTGCTCTAGTTTCTCGCCATCAATGTGCTTGGACACGCATGACTCCCATAGGCGTTGATAAAGTCCAGCGAGTCGGGCTAGAAAGGCTAACTTGGGATCTTCGCGTTCGAGATCTGCTAGCACCTTCGAAATGGCCTGGAAGGGCTCAGTCGCCAAGGTATGTCTGTTTCCTGCTGTGAAGGGGGGAACTGCGATAGTCAGCCGAATCGTTTACCTACCAATGGAGGGACATGGCAAGAAGTTTCCGGTGAGTTGTTTTTATCGTTTAAGATTGGCAATTCACTGGGCTCCTGAACACCTTCTATTTCCTGGTCTCGCGAGTTATTCGGGGCATCCATTCTGCCCAGGGGAGAATGTCAAGGATCTGGCAATTCCACCTCTACGAATTCTCAGTGTGTCTTATAGACTACGCAGACGCAGGTGGTTCTGGCCTGGGCTTACCGGTCACCACATCAGTCAACCAACGTAGTCAGGTTATGAATAGATTCTGTTCTTCATGTTCGAATTGATAAGCAAAACACAGTAGAGTTGACAACCATTAAAGGAGACTATGACCCCAATATACCTTGATGGTCACAAGTTCAAAGAATCGAAGGTATGGCCAAGCTTCAACGGGTTGACGGGCCGAGCACCGGCACACCCGACCTTGACCTCGCTTTCCGCGGTCGAGACTGCTCAACACCAACACAACACGAAATCGAGGCTAGGAAAAAAAATTCATAGTTTCTAGTAACGAAATTGTAGGCGATTTCCGGTGAGTTGATATTCCGTTTCTCGATAACGTGAACAGAATAAGAAATATGAGCCTGTTAATACGGATTGAATATCTTCCAGAAATCATTAGTACAAGACTGCCGTGAAGGATTCAACAGTCAGCCAACGTTTCTTGGCCGGCTTAACATCCCTTTTTCCGAAAACCACTCTTACTCGTCTCTCTCGGTAAGTCTAAAGGTATCAAAGTTGTCGCTGCAAATAGTTACGGTAAAAGAAGACATGGGTTTTGATTGGCCTTACGCTTTCTACCAACAAGAGCACTTACGCAATAGGATGAGCCGAGAAGCTATAAGTACGTCTTCTGCCCGTGGAACTTTGATCAATCGTTGATTCACTTGACTCTGCAAAATCGAGCAGGCTTGTGTTTGAGGTATCTGATAATTCCTTACACTTTGACTTCGTACTGTACTAAAATGTATAGGATATATCGTGTACAGTACCAGCGAGTCAGACAGTGCCTGTGAGAGATGATTCCTAGCAGATAATCTTCCAACCAACCAGCCGATCAACGAGACAAGACAAAGCCGGCTGGTCAACGGTCTATGAGCAGCCGACTGAGCTGATCTACAGTAGCCCTTCTGTGTATTCCTAAGATAAAAGCTCAAATATCCACGTCACAGGTAAGTAATTTTGAGCCCGACCTATCGAAAATTCTGCTTATCCTACAAACAATGCGATTTGAATAAAACCGAGGACATTCAACCACAATGTACGAGCGCAAGAACCACGGTTCTTTGCCGTCTCTTCATCCCTGGACCCGAGCACCAGAATATGTGAGTGGTGAATTATCTACAAACTAATAAATGGCAGTGAGCCATTGGTACCAGTATGACCCCCGAGGATACAATACTCGTGTTATTGCTCTGCACTCACCATGGTCTACACCCCCGTCCTGGTCCCGTCGCTATCAGTCGAGCAGGACACCTAGGCAAGGTTTAAAGAAATCAAAGGAGCGGGCCAATAACAGGATACGAACATTTGATTGCGAGTTTCATGTTAGAGAAGCTTGAGACGTCTATTCCGGTAAGGTAAGTGATTTATCGTGCCTTTTACTGGGCCATATCTATTTATTTGTGCAAACTTTTATGGTGCCAAACACGAATCCAATTACTGATTTTCGGTATATATAGGAGCAGCCTATCATCGTCCGTAAACATCCTTGGGGTCCTATTGCCCTCGATCCTACTGCCTTCATACCATAAACGGCGGAGTGGATAAACCTCTTTCTGGCCGTTAGCATCGCGAGGTCTTCTCTCATCACAAATGCACAGTTTCCTGTTACATTGGGGCTTGCCACGCGCTTTTGGCGTCTCAGAAGTTGCCCGGTGCCCCCAGTACAGGTTTATCGAAGCGGTAACCGGAGAGTGCGATGCACATGAATCCAACACGACGTAGATGGTGGCTGCATTGCCGAGGAGGGCTACATGCTCTAGTCGGTAGGCCGATAGGATCACAAGGCTAATTGATGTCCCATTCGTAAGCGTACACTCTACGGAGCTTATAAACAGGTAAGTCGTGACAACTCGTCCAAGTGATTCAAGCCTTGCTAACTCAGATCGTATAACCGAGGCACAGGCAAGCCAATAAGAGAGCCCACTACCCAAGAATCACCTCGGATATCTCCAACCTGTATAATGAGGGATTTAAATAGTATCATGGTGTATCCTGCTGGATAGATGGTTGGTAGATTTGACTCTTAGGTGCGCATTTTCTATCCCAACCGAAGCAATATGTGCAGAGACCATTGACCCTAGCTGTCACTGCAGCAGGCTAGTTACGTTGACCGCGTTTATATTTTGTCTATTGATATCGTCTTCTAAACATATCACGCCCAAGCAACTGTTGCTAGGAAAGCGCTGGGTTCTCTACGTCCCCTCTCTCGAATATTCACTCATACAAAACAGATCATGAAGATGATTTGTAGGTCTTCGCTTCTTCTAGTACTGTCAAATACTCAAATTCTCTCCCCGTTTCAAACACTCTCTGCTCCATTCCTTCATATGGTACTGATTTGAAGCAGTAACTCACGGCGTCATCTTCACAGTCCCCTCGTATCGTCCGATTGAACTTTCAGATCGCTGCAACAAAATGTATCAGAATCAAGATAACTACTGCAGCTCCAAAGGCGGCTTGGCCAACAGCTCCATAGTACATGACGACGTAGTACGGAAACGAACCATCTCTGTCAAGAAGTTCAAATGAAGATTGGAGACAGTGGATGCCACCTGCAGCACAGCCCCCTATTATAACAACAGGGAAGCTTAGGAGAAATGACATACAGCCATAGTAGACTCGAGCCATGCAATCTTCCTGTATCCATCGTGGGTGGACCAAAATAAGTATACCAAAAATGGAAAGCATTGCTGAGATAAGGGCCGTTATAACCATGGTAATGAGAGTGTCGCTCATAAGCTTCTGGAGTGTGATGTCCAGCATGAAATAGTTGGCGTTGACGAGGTCAGATTTTGCGCGGTTTTGCAGGACGTCCGCGAGGTGTGCTAACGCTGAGCTGAGAGTGGCAAGTCCCAGCCAGGTGATAGTAAGGAAAGAAAGGACCAGTCGCATCCGGATCACGCTATTAGTGAAAAATGAAGGCATTGTTCACGGAAACGGTATCTCTGATTTCAAAAAAGTGAGTTGGGCTTTGTTCTGACAAGTTCTTGTATAACGAGAGAATGGAAGCAGAGAATGAAGTGGTCAATATCTCCGGACACAGGCAATCTATTTATACTTTCCAGTATATACAGGGCTCTGTGCATACGAAAGATATAGTCGATCCTCAGCTGTATCAAGCGCCCTTTACATTGTGCGCTGCCTCGGTGGCAATCTGCATAGGTTTCTCCGAGATATACGTCTTTCGACTTACATTGCTAGCCCTTATTGATCGGCCGCTTTGCGAACGGTATTTGACCTCTTGAATAACACGTAGCTCCCAGGATCGCCCGTGAATTCTGTCAGGGATATACGAGAAGCATGCAGGTAAGATGGAGATATGATCTGTATGACGAGGTAGTATGCGTAATTATAAAGCAGCTTACGGCACCGGGTGTTGCCACTCTTTTTGTTCCTTCTGTACCAAGTAACCTCTTCTCTGCAGACGAAGTCGTGTTATCTCCACGAGACCTTGGTCCATAATTATGGATATTTCAGCCCTGCCCTAACAAATGCCAATTTTTTACAATTGGGCCGGAAGTGACTCGGCTAATATAGCGTATATAATTCTCAGATTCATACAAAGTGGAAGAATTTACTTTTTATATGCCTGTCTTCGCGTACAAAGCCAAGTACCACAGTATTCCTACTTAAATGGGTTGCTCGCCAATGTATCAACCCCTAGGGAATAAGCTTCGGGCATTCACGAGCCGAGTCCGAATATCTCGGATGCTATTTCTAGCGCTTTTATATTCCAGGTTACAGTATTCAAGATGAATCTTTCGTTTTGTCTTACCACTTGCACTTTTCAGATAAAAGCATAGTTGTGAGGGTGGCTACCAGACGTGAGGCCTGATTATATCTCTGAATTATAACTCTATTGGTTTAAATAAAGTGTTTTATTGTAAAGAAACGTTGACTGACCGGAGGACCCAATGTTGGCTCAACGTACACACTTCCATACACTAATAGATGACGTTCGGTCAAGTTGGCGTAATTAAAAAGCAGTTTCTTCGTAGACAAGGTCGCGAGATAGCGCGAAGAGGCCGGGAAAATACGTGTGGTTGGAAAACATATGCAGTATAATTCCTTCAACAGCCGTGCAAATCGGGATTTTTTGTTGTTCAACAGTTATAAAATGGGGAGGCCGATAATGACCTCGACAACGTTTAGTTGCCACAACGGTCACCATAGAATGAAGATCGCACTTTTTTCTTCGGGTACCACATCATTGGTGAGCAGAGGGTGCTGTGAACAATAGACAAATTGACCAAAAAAATGAATTGGTGGTCACAAGCTCGATGTTGAAAGTATATTTTCAACGATGTCTCTAAGATATGTCGGGTCATTTAGTTGCGTTTATGCCACCTCTAACGACGTTGAAGTAGCCCTTTGGATCTGGCCAGCCTATAAAAGAGACTGTCCTGTGAGAAGTATATTGTTAAAACCCTGAATCTTTGCAAACGGATACGATGGATGTCCCAAATGAACTACCGGACCAAGATAGGGCAGACCGTCAGCCAAGTGAAATGCCTATCCAGAGTGATGAGGCCTACCCAGGGGCTATTTCCGACGAAACCCAAATGGTAAGTTACGTGCAATGATACGTTCTATACTATGGCTGACCACCACATTCCTTCGCAGCAGCAGGAAGCAGGCCCGGAGAAACCCTTGACGATCGAGTACTTTCAACCCTTATTGGAGACACTAGCAGCTCGTGATCGCGACGATCCAAAACTCGCCTTTCAAGCGGCTCGAGCTGTGGGACTCTATCGACGTGTATGGGCTTCGTGTGTGTCCAGTGGCCTCGGTAGTGAGAAAGCAGATCAGAAAAGAGGAATTTCGGGGGAAGCCCTCATCAAATTAGGCAACGAGCAAGACGGTCTCCAACTTCGTCCAAATGAGCAGCTATGTTTTCTGGACTCCTTTGAACGAGCTCTGGAGTAAACTCAGGAACGACTAGTCAGCGTGCTCAAGGAGTGGAATCAAGTCTTGAGAAGTGATCTAGCCGTAATGCTAGATGCCGACAGATGCGCGTGAGAGGTTGCCAGCGGAGGAGTGTGTCATGTCGTACTTCAGAGCTATTGAATATATCACTGGAGACAGGAACCCTGGAAATAAAATAGCTGGTATTCAAATATATTGTCAAAAAGCTAAATGGGTGTTTTCCCCGACATGGCTGCCTCTTTGGCCAATACATCAGCGGTGTCGTTCCCGGGCATTTGCAATGTCCAGGTATCCACTGTAATCGAATCGACGTGCCGTGTGTCTTGGTGTTCCTGGCTGCTTGCAGAATGACATGGATGATCTGTTATCCCGAACTTTTACTGGGATTCTGGACTGCTTGCAGGGCCGACTATTTTGTGGGCAATTTTGGGCTGTTCCACAACCGGCGACAGGGAAATGGCGGCGTGTGATAACATGCCGTGGTTCCACTTACGGTCGGTAAAGACAATGACCGGTCGACTTAGACAGGGGACCATACTGTAACTCCCGCACTTGATTATACCGGCTTCTTTCCTAATACCAAAGAAGTTGAGCCAATGGGGAAGTAGGTTGATCGATGTAACCTATATCGAAGTGCCCTACGCGTTCGCGTTCGTGGGTCTCAAAACGTAACGCGAGATTCAATAACATACTGTACTGGGTCAATCTATGGTTCGAATCATTTCAACACCAAGGGCCAAGCGGTCTTCACCGAGCCCCGCCGATCCGACTCGCAATTTCGGAGGCCAAAGAGGTATGAAGTAGAATGCGATCTATTTAAGATATTCACGACATTTAGATACATTCAACAATAAGAATCCATCCAATTGGTAACGGTGAAACTGCAAAACTCCCTGTCCAGGTAGGGGCTGGAGGATCCTGGGAGCAGAGCGCCCATTCTAAGTAGCTTGCGTATACGTAGATGAAGAGTGCTTCAATACTGAAGAACGCTATACTCAACTCTCAGTACAGAACGTAGCACACGCGACCAAAGAAGGGGCTTCCTCGCATTCAGGGAATCCCAGATGCGCCATATGGGTCCACCCATCGTTGATCCTCTACTCATTTTGCCTCATGTATAGCTGACTCGGTGAAACTTAACCCAGCTTTTGTGTTAGTGATTTCTATAGATTAAGTGTTCGCGCCCATGTCTTGCACAGTATAAGGCAGCAGCATCGTCGTATCCAAATTCCAATTATCGCCAGAGCAAATCCAAAAAGAGAATTGCATTATCTCGTTACTAGGTATCTTCGAATCTTACAGCACAGAGACCCAGCTCGGAACTCCAACTAATGCTTGTTTGCCATAGAATATGCCTACTGATTACGATATTGCCTTTGAGCCATGGACCATATTTTCGGCTGCGTCAGTGAAGCAGTTTTGCTTAGCCTTTGCAGAGGTGATCAAGGGACTGCCATTGGTAAACCCCATAATACGATAGTGTTGTCGGACGGCAATATTCGCAAACACAGATGGTAAACGGTGATGATCTCAGACAGTGGTGCGCTAGTCGACAATAGTAAAAATCCTTTACGTGAACTCTCGTATTGCTACTCCTGAGAGCCAGTGTCGATTAATTTGACCCTTGGAAACAGAAAAGGGAGTTTACCTTTCCAAAATGAAGGCTGCCATTCCAGTCCACGATATTCAAAGCCCGCGACGTACCCTCTTGTCATTCTACATAGCGTCAGACATTAGAAGGCGAGGTAAACAGAGTAAGAAAGGGATAGAAAACGATCGATGGCCTCGATCGCTCACGCACATGATCTACCGGCTCGGATAATTAATAATCCGGTGTCTCATAACCCCTCCAAAAATGATAGCTAGCTGAGCAATGTAGTTGTACTGCCTTCCATCCCCTGTCCCTGACTCAAATTTGAATTCAAGAAAAATGGTAAATATAAATCAATATCAAGTTCTAGCAGATGTCTGGCTTATTAGTCACATAAGAGTTGTGGTTCACACTGGTGCTGCAACAGATGGGTCGGACAACCATTGGTCGATTTATCTCCTTCTTCGGGCCGGTGGATCAGTGCGTGTGAATATGGTGACAGAGTATGGAGAAATAGATGGGCGTCTTGAATGGTCAAATCTCGCATATCTCCTCACCAATTCGGCGATACGGCACTGGGACTATCTGGTTACTATGGCTATTGAGGTTCGACATGTCGCTGATACAATTTACCGAAATTTCCGCCATCAATATCAGTTCTCCGGTGGAGGATCTGGCTGTCGTTTTTGGGTGTGAATAGTGCATATCCCAGAGCACACTGCATTGCCGGTTGAAATCGTTCAGATTCAAGATTCGGCATCGAATTCCGATGGGATCTTAAATTCCCATACTGGGTTAAATCGCAGTCGATCTGGTTCGTGACCCAAACAAAATATGCTTACTCGTAAATGATGAAGATAACTTGAAATTAAATTTTTTTTTGAGGTTTAGGATGTACATGATCATTCGAGAAACCCCCCAGAAAAAATAGCTCGTATCCCGTTTGGATCGATGTTTAAAATTTGGAGGGGACATTGGAGAAAATATTGAAGTGGTATCGTAGTTAGGAGAGCTCGATCATGAGATAGGAAGATGCGTGATCATGAATGATAGACTGCCTTCTTTCGCAGTGACCATGAGCCGCTCATGACAGACAGTTTTATCATAGAATGCCTTAAAAGTAGCCCACAACCCTCACTCTCCGACTGTGCGCCTAGTTGAGACGTTGAAAAGACTGTTGCTGCCCCCCAACGACCCCCAAGTTTCTGCTCTGTTGAATCAACAGCTCAATTTCACATGGGGTATATTATTTGCCTTCCTATGATCTTGGCCAGTGTTTCAACAGACTTTAGCCATCACCTTCCCCAAGAGCAGCGCCTGTTCAATGCACCGATTTCT
Source organism: Penicillium paneum (assembly GCA_023627375.1). NCBI lineage: Eukaryota > Fungi > Ascomycota > Eurotiomycetes > Eurotiales > Aspergillaceae > Penicillium > Penicillium paneum. The sequence goes on from JAMAFK010000074.1 coordinate 12,156, forward strand.
GCGCCCAGATTTACATCAGACAGGGTATAAATGCCGCGTAGTCCACCCCTGTTGCAGCTTTACTCTCGCATCGCTTCCTGCATTTTTCTCACTTGAATATTGTGTTGCTGGAGAACTACTATTTATCCCTTTCTAAATTCCAAGTCTGGTAAGTTTTTGGGCCACTCGTCCGATGCATTTGAGTGAGTTCGATCTCTTCAAAGAACCCGGCTAATATTAACTCACCGCCGCCTTGTAGAAGAAGAGCAAGGTCTTTAGTGTGTATATGGTCCCTGTTGAGTTGATAAGGTTGCGGACTCTATCAATATGTCACACCCACAAACGGAACGCAGAGAAAATCAATTCCGCCGATTGCCCCAAGAACTGTTTGACGCTATCGCAAATGAGACTCCTCCGAATGTCACCAGGCAAATTGCGAATGCAAGCTCGAAGCACGAACGTGCCGACAACATACTATGGAGGACTATTTTCGCCTCGGACGAATGGATCAATCTAGCTGAAAAACTCTTGAAAGAATCACCATATGTAAAGGCCCCAGGCCCGATTCTTATTGGCAAAGATTTATCAAGCATCGGCAATCCAAATCACAACAAACAGAAACATCATCACATTCTCTTAGCGCCCAACGATTGGACAGGTGACCTACGCTTTCACCGGGAGACTTTCTTCAATTCACTCAGAACCGACTACCGGTATCTTCAGAAAGAACAGAAGGTGATCTTTCCTAAGACAACTCTGAAAACATTCCCCGGTGGCAAGTGTTTGTCTGTTCCAGGAATTACTCTGTGCATCGAAGGCCTTGACTCGGCGGAAATGATCAAGCTTCCTAGAAAAGAGCTTAAACGACTTTTCGACAAGAAGCTCATACGAACTCAATATAGCACATCTTCGCTAAAAAAGGTGCAGACCATCAACATTTCAGATGTCTGTGGACTCCTCGGCAAGAGACTGTCCACGCCAGGTGACTTGAGTCCAATTTGCGGCTTAACATTCAAGACCAGCATCGGTCCCTGGCAGCTGATATTCATCACCCCAGAGGCCGAGAAATACGAGCTCGAAGCTATTGGTCCGATTGACGGCTCTGTTCCCGCCGTGACTGGGTGGGAAGGTGTCCGTAAAAACGCTGGAAGATGGTGGCTGTGAGGGAAACACCGTCAAAGGACTCGCAGCCTAGGTCTATAAAATTATTGGAGGTAAGCTTAACTTGGAAAAAAAGATGTGAATTGTGGGAGAGCTGATTGAGTTAAGATTGATGATCGAATTGATTGGTGATGTTGTTGGATTTTGAACGACCACGAGGCACAGTATACGTGCAACTTGGGTGGAACCAGAATGTGGATTTGGAGTGATGTTGTTTCAGAGATCAAATTCTTTGCGGCTGTTGGAGTCCTTAGTCCGAGCGCTTCCTGTACTGTAGCGTTCGACAAGACTGTAAGCTTTCAGTGCTAAGTGCTTCGGGGACAAGCCAAAAATCCCAGTCTACGGAATCTTCCTTTCCCGGCTCTGATAAATCGGTATGATGGATTGACTCTTTCAAGGTTGTAGACTTGGGAGGCTCCTGACTATCCTGTAAAGGGGAATGAGACCTAGGACAAACAGCTGCAAGGTGTTTTTAGTGATAATGACCTCCACTATACAAAAATGGATTTACTTGGTGAATCATTTCGCTCCATTGCTCTCATATCAAGGAGATCTTGATTGCGAATTTCAGATAGCGCCATAAGGGCCAAAGGCAAATTGGCGATTGGCAGAGGGGTGTTTTGACAACAGTAGTCAAAGGAAACTAAGAGTGAAAGCTGCCCAAAGTAACATTGCAAAGTGTGTTGAAACAATCCTAACTGCCGAGCCTAGCCATATCGACAGCATTGAGTCAGCCAAGGGGAAGGGCTCGAGACCAGGTATGAATAAAACTGACGCGGCGTGGACGTTATTGGTTGTGGCGTACGAGCGTTTTACTTCCACTGACGACGGGAGCGACGAAGTTGGAGCAGGGCTTTACCATGTCGGACGGTTGTTTGTGAATGTGCTCCCAACAGAGACGGATGAACACGTTCGAACTCACATTCAAGCCCTCTGCTCATATTTGAGGTATAGCCAATAAGAGATTGGGGGAGGATGTGGTGTCGAGGTTGGAGAGCTTCAGACATATCCCAATCAAATTGGGCTTTCCCTGGATGCCTCAGAAGACGCGCTTACCAAGTTAAATGAGCGGTTGCGCGAGCGGAATGTGGATGAGATGGTCATTATGGAGGTACCGTCAGACGCAGACCAAAGATCTTACGAAGGATACGTTGTCAGATAATTGACATCCTCTTGTAGCATTCTACAGTGGGAAACATAACAAGCGCTGGGCGGTCACGGTTTCAGTTAGCTATGTGGACACGTTTAGAGGTCAGAGACAATTCTCCCCTGTGGAGTTTGATTCCCTTATCTCGCGTTCATCCTTCTCTGCCCATGCCATTCCTTGATCCGCAGGTCTTTGTACAAAATATAGTGGGAAAATGGGAACCTAGAACTTAGCTAATTGAGTTTAATGGCGTTTTGGTTGAGATAAATGCATTTAGAATAAATTATGTATGGTAGCTGCGTCACTCGCTTACATGCGTCACTCGCTTACCGAATACGTTATACACATAACTAACTAGTTACCGCGCACATGGGATTAGAACCTTGGCGATTAGTCTACTGAATTGCATGAGCCATCTTGAGAACCTCCACTCTAGTTCGAACCTCCATTTCAGGACACGCTGGTAGCTAGTCCTAACAACTATTCCGATCGTCTGGCTTCTTCAATTGCCTTACATAGTGCCATCGTGTATAGCCTTAATACCGAAAACTTCGGAAACTGCTTGTTTTGGGTACGGCGGAGGCTGGGCTGGCATATCTCTCCGGGGCTTAATATGTGAAATTTTGGTCCCCATGGGCCTTGAGATAGTGGCCTCCTGTGACTATCTGCACGCCCCGGTCAAACACGTTATATTGTCGGTGATTATTGCCGTGTTGGCTGGCAGAGCCGACCTGGTTGGATGAGATTTTCGCTTGGCTCGTCTTTTTTGCACTCTCTGTCACACCACCTCAGCTTTAATTAAATATGTAAGTCCACATATGCATCAAGTCTTGTATTAATTTGGTATACGCTACTGTATTCAAAACACTTGGCGGGCTTCGGGTCAAGGGTCGAAACCTGGTGTTGGCGAGCTCTACCTACATGCGGAACGACAAATCATGTCGCTATATGCCATCGAATCATAGCTTAGGCCACACGTACGGCGGGCGACAGGAGCACGGGGGGAATCGACGAAATCGACGAATGAGCGGCCGAAGAAATCCCAGCGCGGTCGAGTGGGATTGGTGGATTAAGGGCCGAAATCATTGGCCAACTGAAAGACCCTTCTCCACCTAAAGCGTAGGTTCGTGCATTTCCTATCACCCCCGTACCCGCAGGTCTCTGACAAGAAGTTATTTCAACCTGCTCACAAGGACCACTTCCCCTCCAATCCGAAACCCTCGGGCGAGATCGGATGATCGGAGATGTTGAACATATTCATCCTCTTTCTCTCCTATAGTTCACCAGCACTGTATACAACGAACGTATCATTGACGTGAATGTCTGCTTGTTTCCCTCGACTTTTTTTTCCTACTGTGCGGATACAGTAAAATTGGAGAACAGTTTCCCCTCTGCACACATTCGGTATTGTGTTCCAGCACTCAAGACACAATTGTATAATACCGTAATCATCCATAGAATGGTCTCGTAGAAGGGGGAAAGATTTGGCGATGTGTCCTCTTTTACCGAGTCTCGTCGCTTTCTCCCTCTTTAAACTCTTCATCTATCTCATCCCATAAGGTTGGGCTGATCTTGTGGAGACATACATCTGGTAGGCTAAGTTTAGGGTTTCGCGTTACTCCATGGATTTCGCTCACAATTTCTGCTGATGGCTGGTATCCGCGTAAGCTGATGATGATCTGCAGGCAGAACTTTGATCGGGTCAATATGAACGACACTCCATTTCCACAACAACTTCCCTCAGCCCCAGTTACAAAAATTAGTTCTAATTACCCTGAATAAGCGTGTTCGATTCCAGGTCATTTTTAACTGAAAAATAGGCTTCCACGAGTGACCATTGGGAAGCCTGAGAATGAGCACCGAAAAGACGCAGTATGATGAAAGGATTGGCTTATAGGACTCCGAAAGCTTGTTGCCGTCCAAGAAGATCCAGAGTAAATTTATAGCGAAGGCTCATTTTCGACATCTGCCTCTGTTTTCACTCTCGCTTGCTCTTCCTTTCGCTTGCTCTTCCTCCTTTGTAGGCTTTCTTGCCCACACGCGGTTCCTAAGCGCCATCAGTATAAAAGGATTGAACGCGGCAATCGGCAGAAAGCTTACGCAGGCTCATAGGCGTGGATGTGCGGATTCTTCAGCTCCTTACGCACTTTAACCAGATACACGTTTACCTCCTCCTTCGTCCACGGCTTTGGCTCCCCGTAGTGTGTTAGCATCCACATCACCCAACCCTCCATAGCGGCGTTCCAGTGGGCGAACTGGAGATGACCGGCCTCCTTTAGTAAGGAGTCCTTCGGCCAAGGGCCTAGCGGGATCTTGTACTTTTCCTCGTGCACGTCGACGAATCCAGCTTCCTCAATGGCATTGAGCATCGTTTCATGCGTTCTGAGTGATCGCCCTGCTCGCTCGGCTAATTTAACGAACATAGGGCCCCATTCAAATAGCAGATGTTCTTTCTTCAAGGTCCCATCGTCGCTGTAGAGTCGCACGTCTAGTTCCATCTGCTCGATCCAGCCACCGGGCTCGAGAGCGCTGTAGTCAATGATGTCAGGAATTTATAACTCGCGAGACTAAGTGGTTAGGATTGAAACTCACTCGTAGGCCTGTTTGTATAGCTTGGCCCATCCATCCGAACTAAACGCGCCATACATAAGACGCAAGTGGATAAAGTCAAACTGGTCTCGCCATGTCCACTCGCGGAGCACATCATCCACTTCGAAGATGCAGTTCGGCGGCATCCATGACACGGGCGGGGGGAAGATATCCACGCCACGGACGGTAGCTAAGGAGTGTCAGTCTTAAGACAATGGTAAAGAATAAAGGTGTTCAAATGGAATTCTAGTACCTGACGGATAGCGATCGGCAACATCACTAGAGATTTGTTAGGGGTTCTTCAAAGCGGGATTATTCAATTGAAGTACATTGCCCAACTCCCTTGACCAGTTCCGATATCTATTATGTTCTATGATGGATATGAGCAGGATATTGAGCGAGAATCGCCTTGGGGGAAATCTACCTTGGGAGAACCGCCGATAGGGGCGCGGAATAGAGAGTTCGGCTTGTCGCTGTCCAGGACAAGGAAGACCATATGGCTAAGATGGTTAATATCAGGGGGAATGAGATAAGGTAGACGGAATAGATTTACCCAATCTCAAAGGCCTCAAATTGTTGTTGATCAGAAGGACCCCTGAACATGGTTATTACTTGTAAGACAAAGCCAAAGGCATTACACCAACCAGTAATCCTCTTCTGTGGTGGCCTGGTATCTAGGTGCGGGTTAGTTCCCATGAAGTGATATTGGTCTGGATTATAGACCCACCTACGACCATTTTCCATGCGCCCCTTATGGATCGCGGAGGCGATCGAGGTGGTCTCTCTATTGGAGAAGAGTGAGACTCTGACTACCTCAATATAGGGATTTTTCGCCGCGGCAACTCACGAATGGAAGTCCTGCAGATCCGTGTCATAGCCAGGGCTCAAAGAGTAGAAATCCGGGTCCTAGAACTTAGGAGTGAGAAGGTAAGAACTGGTAAGAGGTCACATTATACAAAAGTAGCACTTACCACCGCAATCTGCGGTAAACTTTCCGCCATGGTCGCGATCTTCTTTTTGGTTTGTGAAGTGGGGGGAGAGATAAAAGGAAAGGAGAGGGATTGGAATATGCTGCGGTAGATGCTGGTTAGTCTATGGCCAAGTCGGGGTTAGCTTGAAGCATAAAAGTACAAAGAAATCGGTGAAGGACGAGTAACGATACATCCATCACCAGCCCTAGTCAACCACCCAGATACGGAAGAATACGCCTTGGTTCGGAAATATGCATCGTGTTTTGCGACCTTGACACAGTGGCTCTTGGAACAGGGCGAGCTGAGGGTGAGAATGAGTTTGCTGTGGAAGGCACTGGGTTCGAGTCACAGTACAGCTTCTGGACCAGGGCTTCAGACCTCGCAATACTGAAATCTTGAGGACTGATGGTATCAAGTCGACCATTGAACGGTTGATGTATAAGCCGGGGAGCTCTCCCGAGATGGATGAAATTACCGAGAAAGCAAAGTAGCTTTTGTTGCAACACCCTAGGCAGAAGAACTAACGCTAATATTGGTGTTCAGATCTAACATGGACTAAAGCCTGTACACCTCTCAAGGAGGCTTTCCTCGGTTGAACCACGATGATCATGAGTGGGGCTAATCTGGAGCCGGAACGTCAATGAAGCGAGCAACGACCTCTGCCGCTGTCACTGGTGCGGTTATGGCGGCGGGGGCAGTTATATTTGGATCAGTAATAATACGAGAATTACAATCGTCTCGAATTTACCGTTCCGTATTGAAACATGATCAAGGTAGTACCTATGCACCCCCAAGTCTGGTATAAGAATTATTTCATCCTACCAACCTAGAAAAATCCTCCATGGCATGCCACTTTGATGCGAGGGGTAGAAAGTAGTTAAATGGAAGGGACGCCGCCGGCCTACACTAAGCATCATATGCAACATTTAAGAGCCAATCATCCCCGAAATGGCCGATGTGTATTCAGAACCTGATGGCTCAATCAGGGACCATCAGCATGGCAAGGGATAGGACAGGTACGTCTTTACTTGTCGATAAGGTCCGTTGGATAACGACTGCATGATGTCTAACCCCCCAAAGCCTAGAGTATACAGTAGCGTGTTACGCAAACAGACTGACAACGAGATAGGTAAGCCTATTCTCTCTATTTGGAAAGAGTTTTCGCTGACTAGTAGCTACTTTATGCACTATCCTCACAGCGAGACCATAACGCAAGTTATAATTCGAAGCAAACGGCTCTTATTAGAGGATGGGAGGACCGAGGGATGCAATCGAAATACTCGTCTTGCTACAGTGACTGTACTTTGAGGATTGGAAGAAGGACCGAATTTATCTATGTCCATCCAACTCTCCTTCACATTTGAACCAACAAAGCGAGCGGAGATAAAAGAGAAATATTGGAAATCCTCCCCCCCCTCCGCCCCCGCGTAAAGAGATTTTGAAAAGAGGGGTGATGCAGGTATGAGTCCCACACGTAAAGAGAGTTTAAAAGAGGGGTGATGCAGGTATGAGTTGTCCTGCAAGACGTTAGGAGACGTCATATTTACAAATCGAACAAGGAAATAAAAGCTCTCGGGATAATACATGAAGACCTCAGGCGAGATAATGTCCTTTGGAGTGAAGAGCTCGGGCGTGCTTTAATCATCGACTTTCACCGTTCTACTCTGAGATGCCGACCGGATAAGCAGCGACCGGGGGCCACAAAACGACGACTATGTCGAGTGGAGGTAGGAGATGCAAAACGTCTTCGGGTTTCGTGATAAGGAAATCTATTTTCTACCTGTTACATTTAGGGCTGTTGCGAATATTCGAAATCACCGATATTATCGGATATCTTATCGTCGTCGATAATTATCGGCATGAGTTTTGCCCTGTCGATACGATATTCGATAATTATCGGCAAGGTCTTTGAGCTGCGAATATCTTTATCACGAATATTCGCCGATACGATATTTATCGGTAGACTCGTGTGTCATCCGAGCTAAGCCCAAACAGGGTTGATAGAATGAAATTAGGACTAGCATGCAGACTTTTCTTAGTGTTTGCATTAGTATTGGTGAAGAGCTCCAACCCCTATCCCCCTTTGAACTCTCATATTTCTGCCATGGAGACCCGTGGGAACCGAATAGATTACCTTGCTTTAAATGATGGACCCGAAGACTGGAATTCCAGTCAGGAAGGACCCATCCCATCATCCCCACCATTCGACCATAGTCAATCCGCAATCGGCACCAATATCGATTGTTTCCATGAATCTTTTGATGAAGTTCTGCCTTCAGAATCCGCCTCGCAGCAACCAGCCTCGAGCTCTCTAAGCTCAAACCCACGACAGAAGAATGAGTGGATGTGGAAACATCTCGAGATACAAGAGTTTCCCAGCGAATGGGTAGAGAAGAGAAGTCAAAGGAAGATGGACACTGATCGGGAAATCTGTTGTGCAGTCACCGGCGAAGATGGAAGACCGTGCAACTGGTCTACAACAGACTCAAAACGACATGGCTCTACCACCAACATTCGGCACCATTTGAAAGAGAAACATGGCGTTCTGCCACCCAATGTTTCTATACCGGATCCAGCTTCAAAGCTGAACCTTATTACTCTTTGGGGTAGGAAGGCAAAGCTAACAACTCAACAAACTCTCGAGAAGAACCTTCTTCGCTGGGTTATTAGCAGCAAACAACCATTCACAGTCATTGAATCACCCGCGTTTCAACAATTGCTCAAGGATATACCTGGTGTTTCACTTCCGTTTACCTCTCGCCATACACTTCGGGAGCGTCTTTTGGGAGACTTTAACTTACAACGCGTGATGTTGAAGAATGAGCTTGCAACTACCTGTCAAACAATCGCTCTGTCCCTTGACGTGTGGACCAGCAAAAATCACATTCCAATCCTTGGTGTCATTGGCCATTGGCTTACAGAAGAATTTGAATATCGAGAGAAAGTCCTTGAATTCAAAGAGCTCCGTGGTCCCCATAGTGGAGAAAATCTGGCTGCAGCCATTCAAGCTTTGCTCATTGAATTGAATCTTGAACGCAAGCTGCTTTCAATTACCGGCGACAATGCTAGTACTAACGAGCGGATGGCGGTAGAATTATTCAATAGTCTCCAGAAGACATATGGAGCCGATTCCCTCTTCTGTGGCTTGGATAGTTACATACGATGCTTAGCTCATATCATCAATCTCATCGTGAAGGATATCCTGCAGGCTCTTAAGTCGGGAAGTGCAGAAGAAGCTGCTTCAATCTGCAACAATCTTGACAAAGGAGAGCACTCGCCATATGAATTTCAGTCTCTTGGGCCACTTTCAAAGCTTCGGATCCTAGCTTTGTGGATCCAACGGAGTCCACAGCGAAGACAATCATGGAATGATACTTGCGACCGCATGAACTTATCTAATAAGTTTATCGAGTATGATGTCGATACCCGGTGGAATTCAACCTTTCGTATGCTAGGGGATGCTCTCAAGGTGAAAAATCTTCGTTCGATATTTCCCAAATTCTAATACCCTCTCCCTAGTCAAAACGACAACTTGAGAAGTTTATTTACTACGAGACCAGCCTCCTTTCCTTTTCACCCGAAGACTGGATACGACTTTCCCATATCCACAACGTTCTCTCAAAATTCAATGAGTTTACCTTGTTTGTGTCGGAGAAAAGGCCCCAGATCAGTCTTGTATTACCAATATACTACGAGCTCCACGATCTATTACATGACGTTGCCGAGCGCAAGGACGATTTTGCAGATCTTGCTGAGGATATCGCAGGCGCTGTTGAGGGGAGCATCAAGAAGTATATGAAGTACTACACCTTTATGGATGCCTCTGACCTATACTATACTGCACTAGTCTTGGATCCTCGAGTGAAAGGGGCTCTCCTCCTCAATGAACTGGGTGAGAAAAGTGCCGGGAGGAACATCCTCCAGACTCTTCGTGATGACCTCCACCGCAGATATACTGGGACTACTGAGCCACTGAGTACGACAGGGCAACTCGAACTTAGCCATAAGAAGCAAAAGGTGGGTAGCCGGATGTTACAAAGGCTACAGCCTCAAGATAGCCCTCGATTTTCCGACATTGATCGGTATTTTGATAGCGCTCGGGCTGAGGTAAGCGATATGGAGGATCAAAATTGGCTGTGTGATTGGTGGAAGGTGCATAAGAAGGAATACCCTCGGATGGCTGCTGCTGCCAGGGATTACCTAGCAATTCCAGCGTCTGAGGTCTCGGTTGAGAGACTATTCAGTGCAGGAAGAGATGTGCTTGGTGTGCGACGATTCTCTATGAAGGGGGATACGTTGACGATATTGATGCTGTTAGATGATGTATATCAGTAATTATAGCAGATGTAGATATTTCTGCCCCCTCCTAACGAAGAATCTGACAGAAGATATATATATGCATGACCAGTGTAGAGCGTCGACTCCATCTTCTGTTGTTCTGCCTGCTAGTGCAGCGTGTAAGACCTGGAATCGCACAGAGAAAAGAGGGGATATAGGGCGGAGGCAAAAGTCATTCGACTGAGACGTATTATATGTCTTCATGGGTGTAACATGAGAAATAGCAGGTGGAAGAGAGATTCGAGATGCGCATAATTTAGATAACTGCCGATAATTATCTTATCGGCGAATATTTGCGAATATCTTATCGACCTACTTTACAAACTGCCGATACGATATGCGATATATATCGGCAAGGTTCTTGAGTTGCCGATACGATAACCGATATTACTGATCCTTGCGAATATCGTATCTTCAACACCCCTACTCCCACAGGCGTCTATAGAGTCCGACCAGTCGAGCCGCGGGAAAGGCGAACTTAAGATCGTCGCGTTCGAAGTCTGCTAGTACCTTTATAATAGGTTGAAAGGGCTCGATCGCCAAAGTATGTTTGATTTCTTCATCGTGTCGCAAAAGGGAGGGCTGTAATATTCAGCAAAAGCAAATGAAGTCAAATGGTTTCACTTACCGATAGAGGGACATAGTTTGGAGTTTCCAGTGATTTTTCCATTGAATTTTCCCTGTCACTAAGGACTAGCAATTCACTGGGCTGCTGTCCTCCTTCTTTTTCCTGGCCTGGCGAGCTGTTTGGGGAATCCATTTATTTCCAGGCAAAAGTCAAGGAGTTGGGCAATACCATTTCCATCGATTCTTGCTGCCTCTTATAGACAATGCAGACGTATATGGTTATAGACTGTATTTTACGATCCCCGCATCAGTCAATCAATACAGTCAGCTTCTGAGTAGAATTTGCTCTTATTTTCAGCGGGCGCTTGGGGATGTCAACGAGTCGGTCGGCAAAACTGATCAAGCCTGACAATGTTGATGACCAGATACAGACGGCCATTGATGTGAAAGATATCTCAACTAGACACCTCTTCCACTTTCGTTGGAAGCCTCAAAAACCCGGCAAATGGCATTATAGAACTGAAGAGTCACCAAAAAAAAAAGGAAAAAAGAAAAATAGAGAAGAGAAAAAAAAAAGAATATGTCCTCGCAGGTTGGTGACAACTTCAAAAATTGAGTGTTGACGATGTTTGGCCAAGCTTCAACGGGTTAACGGGTCGAACACCCATACATCCTACCGTGACCTCACTTTCTGCAGTCTAGACGGACAGAGCCACTCAGTGCAAAACAACCAACATAATAGTAAAGCGAGGCCGGGAAAATAAGGCCATGGTACCTAGGGATAGAATTGTAGGCGCTTTTCGGTAATTCAACGTTGAGTCGCTCATAGATGAGGTAATCAGAACAAGACATAGTTATGGGCTTGTCATTGACGGCGCAGTCTCAATTTAGGGTCATGAAAGATTCAACAACAAGCCAACGTTGCTTGACCGGCTCAGCATCCCTTTCATTGCCAACACCTCTTTTACTCGTGTCTCTCGCTAAGTACGTAAAAACATCAAAGATATCGCTGCAAATAGTTACTGCCAAATGCACAAGGCGTCTTAACAGGCCTCAATTAAGAACTATGTCTTTTAATAATTGCTATCAAGTTGGTAAGTGATACAATCTCCTGGAGCTGACTCAGAACTTGAGTGACCAAACAGGTATAGCATAGAATGCATCCCCATGGAGTAGATTTATCAGAATTTAGGCCCGCCCAGACACTATGATAGTAGATGCATGCCCCTTAAATGAGTGTCTTTGTAATCATGGCCCCAATATATAACTAAGTATTACGTCTTGCCAGACAGTTTTAAATCCCCATACTACTTATCGACTATGGCGAACATATTTCCGAACGGTTTTGCGTCAAAGCTCAATTTCTTCACGCCGCTAATGGCGTGTCTCGGGCTCGCGAAGGTATAAACAAACTCTCTTTTACGATTAAAACAAATTGACTGACCACTTAGGCCGACACTAAACATCACCCAACAGAACTACCGCATTCCCCGCCTTCAAATATCAAGACTCAGCCGGGAAGAATTTGCCATCTGAACATACCACAAGCCCGACCAGGCAGGCCATCAGACATGAGTCTTCATGACAAAGCGTCTATTCACAGAGAAACCCCGAAGCGCCTCAATGAAGCTCTTAACGCCTCGCCAAATGACGACACAGGTGATCCTGTGATACGGCGAGGAAAAGTGACCCAAGTCTTGGCTATCGAGTATAAGAACTGTGAATTGAGCACAGCAAGGCTACATGGTGTGATTGAATATGAAGGGAGGGAAAGGGATAGATGGGTTGACTATGATGAGATTCGAAAGAATCATGGTATAGCGGAACCACTGAAGAAATTCGGACCAACGTGGTCTTCCTGAAGATCTACCTTTAAACACGGGGAAGCCGCAGAATTCTTGAGACACCTTCGCGGGAAGATTGCCGCATTCAATCATATGTATGATCAAAGTCAAAACATGCCGATCAATAGCTCGAGGACCCAAGGAGGATCAGGATATAGGGAGGCGAGAATATGGTAGTAGGCTTGTAAATAGACCTATGGATTTGAAAGTGTTTGAGATTTTTCTTAGGCTTAGTGCGAGAGATTCTTGCTCACTAGCTCTCTCTTTAACCCTAATAGAATAGCTCAGAATGCATACCCTATATGAACATTATTCCGTGCCGGAATGAGTATTGAATTTTGCTTAATTCGCCACAAGCTACATCTGTGTAAACACAGGGGTATCATACCGTAACAATATTCTCTGGATGTGACTGGGTACTTCACCATCGAGGCGTTGCCTAGATTGGGGTTGGTTATACTTTTGTATTCTAAACTCCGCCTTTCAGCTATTTAATGGCCAGAGAATAGGAGCTCTTCGAGGAAGACTGAATAGAGAAAAGTCAGAAGTGCTTAGGAAACAGGACTCCTTGAACTAATCACTAGACAAATGAGGTGGTGGAGAGAAAACAGAATGTGAAGGGGAATGTATCGACTCGCGGCCATGGGCAAGTTTCCCCTGGTAATAATGCTAGGTATGGCTTCGTAATTTATGTTTTTGAAATTCGATAATAACTCTCCGTGGGTCCTTGTATGAAAGTGTCGGTGACATGCAACTAGATGCGGAATGGCCTGTAAAATTTCTGCGTCAGCCCGTGGTAATGAGGTCCAACCATTAAAAAAGACCTGCTCATGCAACCGATAACTAGGCCAAGGCTCAGCCCAAGGTAATGAAGCCAGTTGCGGCTACGTGAAAAC
>JAMAFK010000075.1:0-12363 GCA_023627375.1 Penicillium paneum
TTCTATTCGGTATTAGTGGGTGTTTTCATTCCCTGCCGAGAGGGGTATGACGGACCTTGGGTTCGATGGTTGTGCCATCTGAGGCTTGCTGTGGATTTTCCAACATGGGTTCGTCTTCTGGAGCTTGAGATACTCGGCACTGTCGCTTGGCTGGCCGATCAATTGGGGAAGGCGAAGTGGGATGGTCCATTTTGGTCATCAAAATGGATTGGATCAGAAATTGTGCTTGAGGGTCTTTATAGCTGACAAGTCACGCTGACGCTGCCGTTATCTCTACCAACGCTTCTCCGCCTAGGATCAACCGCACTTTCAAAAAGCCAGTGAATGATTAGCTCAACTGGTTATGGTCGATCTCACCAGCTGCTCACCGGGATTATTCACCGATATACGAAAATAAAAAAGCTTGAGCGTTGAAAAAGATCGTCACCGAACCTATTTCCTAAAGAAAGGTAGTTTGCAAGTCGACCTCTGATGCATTGGATGTATGCATGCTAGGCATCAAGTAGAGCTCGTTGAACCTTAACCGGGACATTAATTTGACCGCAAAACATTTGAAACGAAGGGATCAATATATATTGTGGTTGAGCATAATGTTGATACCAATTGACGTTGGCAACCCAATCTCGTATTGTGATATGGACCGACCAGAAGTAAATTTCACTAGCTCTTCTAGGCTACCAATCTTCCTTGGTGACTGCACCAAAAGCGTTTGATGAGTGCTATCTCATAACTTTGTTTTGTATAGGCTTCCGGATATCATTGTCCTTTCCTAGACCCTAACGACCGCCTCAAAACTGCCGTCCTCCTTCCCTGCACTATGAGCACGTTGACAGTGATATGGGAAAAGATTTTTCTTCGAGATTTCAGAGGCTTAAGCGAAAGCTCCATAGATTCAAAGATACTTTTCTTCTCAGTATCAGACGATCAAAGTCTCTCCCAGAGATACATGCACCTGCCGCCGCTTCTGAATTGGAACGTACACGACGGTCCGCCGCCCCATCCCCAGAGGTGCCCCCAATGAAGATAACAGATCATAAAAACGAGACAAAAGGACCTTGATCGGTTTGGATCCACTACCGCGAACATCCACAAAGCAGCCCGGAACCATACTCTTTTTCAGTTCCACAACCTGGAAGGGGAGCAACAGCCTGGGGGTCGGTCGTGCAAGAACACAGGGCTTTCGGATGGCACTTGAGTGCGAGACTCGTGCATGAGGGAACTTGAGGGATCATACTGCGTGGACGAGTAACCGACTTTCGTTATTCGTAAATTCCACGGTTTGTACTGAAGACATATAGCACAAAACACAACTAAAGCCGCTTGTGGTCTGGAGAAGGTCCGGATCCTCGATTTTCACGACCCTTGGCCAACCCAAATATTCCAAGGAGGAGTTTGTCGCTAGTTTTATTTCTTTGCGAGGTCCCTTTCGGTTTTCGAGAAAGCCTCATTGGGGGGCACGGCTGTGACAATATTGTGGGGAATGCTAGTTGGCCATTGATGTACCACTCTAGCCGAAGTATGAGATTCCGAGTAAATCATGGCATCTTCGGCTTGGTCTCGGCGCATATCCAACATATCCAATATTCGGCTGGCCCACATTTTTGGCCGACAGCGATGGCGTCTGCACTCAGAGCAGAGTAACTGCTGTGCAGCCAAGGAAAGCTCGTGCGCTA
This sequence comes from Penicillium paneum, assembly GCA_023627375.1. NCBI lineage: Eukaryota > Fungi > Ascomycota > Eurotiomycetes > Eurotiales > Aspergillaceae > Penicillium > Penicillium paneum. Next base: position 1,674 of record JAMAFK010000075.1, read on the forward strand.
GTGGATACGCGGACGGAGAGCTCTGGCGCAGCTGAAAGCACAATACTCCATTAATCCGGGAGGCAAGCGGCACGGTGTTTCGACAGTGATTCCCATCATCTCCTTCCCATATACACTGCTCACGGTGCAAGGGATCGCCCAAGACTTGATCCAATATCCATGGTAGATGAGCAGGATCCCTGGACATGATGAAGAAGTAAATGTAAAAGCGTCTCGGGTCAATCGTGAGGTTTGGATGTAATCTGCCGGAGAAGATACAGACTGTGAGCTGGTACATGTTACCATGGAGGGAAGACACCATATATATAATCTTCAGAAAGTACCCAGTGGGCCTTTCATCTTGTTCTTTCGCCAGTACATGCCGCGAGAAGAGGTTCAACCTAGCTAGTTCCCAGAACTCCTCATCTTGTTCCTGGAAAGCGGTTATTATTCCCTGGGAGCTGTAGTCATATCAAAGTACATTCTTCGACGTAGCCACTCTTTCAAGGGGATTGTTCCACGATAGTAGCGAAGTGTGATGTTAGTATAGATCCTATGATGATGGCATATAAAGCTGGCGAGGGAATGTTGCGGAGATTGCGCGATATTACCCATTCGAATCATTTTCTGCCTTTGCTATCAGCTCAATGTCTTCTATACTGTCTCGGAACTTATTTGCTGTCTGCGGGATCCCTCACGGTGACCGTGGCTCCTGTTGCGGTATGACGAAAAAAATGAGCCATGCAAGAACTCGATCAAAATTGAAGATACCAAGATCGGCCGTCAAAAGTTGACCACTCTCGCCAGAGAGCCGTTTGACTTGTCATCGTTGCAGTCGAGACTTTGTGATATTGCCAGTACCTTCCGCTGCGCGAGATGGCATCGACAGCGACAAGCCGATCAAGTTGGCTAACAGTGATATGAAGCCGCCATCCGCAACCAGGTGCGAGTACCAAATCGTTCTAGAATTGACTCTCCGTCAGTTGTTGCACATCCGGGCCAGTGTCAGACATCCTCAGCCCCTAGGGGACGCCCTGCATCAGACAGGACTGACCGGTCACCTCACGGACACAGACAAGACCCGGCAGTGCGCCCGTCAACCAACCCGGAGCCAGTGCAGCCATGCAATTCATTTGCGACTTTGACAATGCTGCAGACCAACAGTTTACTGTCACCGGCTCGACCAGCTATCTTGACATCGGCCGCTAACATCTGGGCGGATGTTCAAGACTTGACGCTCCAGAATTTCACCCCGAGCCAAGAGATCGACAGCATCTGCTGTATATTCTGCCAGGCGGAGGATGAAACCCGTGCGAATGACCGCGTGACCCTGCGCTGCCGTCAGTGCACATCGCTTACCTCTACACCGCTTCGCCGGTCGGCACGACTGGCTTCCACTCAGCGTACGTGATTTATATTTTGCAGCGGAGGTGTGACGAAAATGATATTAGCGAAGCGACTGTCAATTACTTGGTTCACTTGGTTCCATTTGACCAAGGACTCGGCATTAGGACCATCAACAGAGAGCATAGCCGTGAATTAGGGTTTTGGTGCAGCCTTGGTAACTGTCAGAATCTGAGATGAATACCGTCATTTTTTTCATCCTTGATACACGTGGGTCACGTGATTTACCAGGCTGGTTTGAAAATTTGATTATTAAACTCCAGAGTACCAACACCACGCGATAATTTCACCTTTGTATGTACTAGATGTCAATGTACCCACAAACGGTGTGGGCAGGTTTGCTTGAATTTCATATATGTCTTAGCACGAAACCGAGTGGCGGTAGATAAAAGTACTAGTAGTATCGTACCTAGCGGCGGCGACCGAAGAAATGGAGCCTGGGAGCTTAATATAGGGTCCTAGAATCAATATCTTGCTTTCTGAGGTCGCGGAAAGCCCTCACAAGACATCCTCACCAGACCTGCGCACAAATTTGCGTTATTTGATCACTCCCAGGGCTTAGCCATAACCCCAGGAGCTGCAATTATAATTCTAGGATTGGATACAACATGACCTTAGTTCCTTAAGTGGATGTATAAGACCCCAAAGCTACGTCAGGTTCCCTGGAGCCTATCTAGCCCCTAGAAAGCTGCATCTGTGCTCCCAGAACCCTTTTCAATACCTCCGGGAGCGAGAGAACGCCCAGGACCAAGATGTGTGTTTCTAGCACAGATAGAACCACGGACAGGAACATGATCGATCCTTGATAGTGATTCTGGCCAGTTTACAAGCTACGTATGATTTGCTGGGGCTATGGTACTTCTACAGTCACCGTTTTGAACTCGTTACAAATACCGAGTTTGATGGATATCTACGCAGAGCTGATAGTTGGTCGACGGCCCCGCCAGATATGTCTGATGTCTTAAGTAAACCAGCTACTGAATTCACCCTATCAGCTCCCAGGGTCAACTGCCTTTTCAAAACTTGCATCAGGTATTCCGGGATTGGATTGGTCGCTACATCCACCATGCTTCCCGTCCTACCCTTGCAGACGTTTCTATCCTTGATCTTCCCCCATATGTTCTCCCACAAGACCAGTATATAAGAGTCAAGCATCTTGCCAGACAGGCCATATTAGAAGCTCATCCAATTCACAACTGTACCGTCTTCCCGTTGCATCCAGTATTAGCATCTCTCGAGCATTCAACTTTGCCCTACGGCCCCCACTCCCGCAATCTTCCTATCCTTTCTTTCAAACAAACAAACAATGGGTCAATACTGGCTGGTGGTTTGTCCGTCCAAACGCGAGTGCACGGCACGGCTTTTTGGTGGAAAGTTATCAGAGTTGCTTTTTTCTTCGTGGGCCAACATTCTATGTGACTTGATTGAATACGAGTGGGCTGGCACGCGGCTCATCTGTATCGGGGATTACTTAAATCCAGACGATCTCCCTATCACGATTCAACAAGACGGCCTCCACCTGATTTCCGCCGAGAGTGAAGTAACACCCAAGCCTCTCCGCTACGATGTTGCTGAGGAGAATTTTGAACTTTGGTCTTACACAGAGGAGGAAGGAGCGACTCTCCCGGCCATGGAAGAATCTGTCGATCCCAAAAATCGAATCCTGAGGAACTTGACTACTAGTCAATATGTCTTGGAGGCCAGATTGCCCTGTGGAATTACCGCTGGCCACATAGCTCTGATGCGTATATGTTGGTCGTCTGACAGTTCAACCGGCATTACGGGGGGAGGATATCTGGCCAAGGGAGACTGGGCTGGCCATAAGTTCGACATTATAGATGCTGACATACTGGAAAATGTGAACGGAGAATGGGAGGATGTCACCGAGGACATTTGCGATGAGATACAGGTTCTGTGGTCGAGCAATTTTGGACACAACTGGGAAACTGAATGGAGAGCTTGATACGTCATGAGCAGGGAGCTATGACATCACTTGATGTAAATACCCAAGGATAAAATCTTAGATTATCAAAGAAAGCATGAATGAGGATTTTGGACACCCTTCCCGTACGATGCGTCTCTAGGCCACGGGATAACCGTCACTATTCGGTTAATAGCGGGGCTGATGAAGAAACGAGCTTAGAGTGGGAATTTAACCAAGTCCGCTATTGGAGGGGAACTAACATGGCTCCGATGGGTATCTTCTATGGGTGGAAAACTCATATGCAGCTGGTGTTCGGTGGAATTTTATGTTTAATATGGATGTCAACGTTGATTCAACCTTCTAACACCATTCACCACGTATATCGCCAGTACCACCAAACGCCAATACTATAAAGTTAACAAGCGAACTATGATTGAGAAACCTAAAGAGTTCAGAGCTCCTAGAAGCATCAAACAGATTCAGCTAGTGGGATCGTTATCGTGGCTGCACGGCGTGGCTGAGTCAAGGCCCTGTCAGAAATGCACTCCCATTCACAAGTTCCCACTTATAAGCATCTATGAGTTGTAAGCCAGGTTGCTCCTGGGAATATGCTTTAAATCAGTAGGTGGACCGAGCACCATGTAGATACGGCAACTGGATTAAATAATGCTTTATTTGATGGCATACGTAGCTATTGGGACCACATATTGACGTCCATTGTCCCTCTAGGAGCCCTAGGAGCTGGCCTGATAACGGTAAGCCGCAAAATCTTGACTGTGGATCCTTTATGGTGACTGCTTGAACCCCAACCATTCAAAAGGCCATGTTTATCCTCACCGTAGATGCTCTCGTGTCCTTCTCCAACAACTTGCCAGTACAACATTATCACTATCAAAGCCAACCAATCATGGACCACAAGCAGTCACAGGTATCAGGGAGGTCCGATGTACCAGACATAGAAGAGCACAATGGACATACATGGCAAGCTGGTAACGTTATTCTAGACCCCCTTCTGGAGGAATTCATCGGCTTACCAATCTAATTAAGGAAATGGATCGGATAAAAGCTTCTACCGGGTTGTTGGCTAGTCCACTGGATCTGTAGCTACAGAGGTAGCTACTTATGTTACTAGCCCGAGGGACTATATGTTGCCCCAAAGAGCTACAAAGGCTGAAAGCCATGGACTGCCTCCTCTAAACGGGAAAAACAAAGCAGCCGCGTCCTCCACTCTCCCAAGAAAGCGACGCCGAGATTCACACTTCACCCTCAAATACCAGACCGCTCGCGACTGATACACCAAGAAACACTTCCAAGCGTTGAAATCAGTATGCAAATGGTCAACGATACACTTCGATACCTGCAAACGCTATCCGACCACATCTTGATCTCCGACACCATTTTGCCTAGGGAGTGGGCCACTATGCATCTCGTCACCCAATTGCTACAGAGCAGCTATGAAAAGATCGTCGCGAGGGAGGAAATAGATACAGACGCTATGTCCAATTTTAAGTTCCCGCCAACACAGCCAGAAGAAAAGTGCCGGAGGTGTGCTGCTGCGAAAGAGGAGCAGCTATATGACTGAGACGCTTCTCGCTGTTATCACGTAATTGGCTATATTTTGATAGCATGACTATTTCTGAAATCTAACGACCAAATTCATTGTTTTCTAACCAATAGCTGGCATTTGAGAATCTGCTAAACTTCAAATATACCAGTCCATAGATAAAGGGCTTTCAGGTACGAGTATTGGTTAAGCGATTTCCTATAGGTAATATTGGTTCTCTCGACAAGCAAAAATGAATATTTGAAAGCCAGCTTTAGCTTGATCTTCAATCAATGCAGTAGAGATCAGAGAAATCAGACAAATCGGGGATAGGAATGGTGAAGAAATAGCATTTTCGCAAATCGAATCGCCTCGAATATCTAAAGATTTTGAATATGCTGGCTGAATGAGTAAAAGGTATTTCCAAAGCCTAGGAGCATGCCCTCATGTCAACCCCTATGCGTCGATGCTAACTCAGCCGGTAACACAGATCCTATGGGTAGCTCCTGTGGCGGCAGTTTAGTCTTCTGGCAGAAGCCGTCGTCCAGTATTTGGACCGAGCCTGGCTCAGCCTCTATTACCCTGGTCACCTCTCGTGAGGATGGTCGTCGCCACCGCAATAGGAGAAATCCTATTACAAACAACAACGCCAAGCCCCCCGTGCCCACGCCAACACCGATCCCTACTTTCGCGCCAGTCGAAAGTCTATGCGTACCAGAGGATACAGCTTTCGAGGGCATTGTTGGAATAGCTGGCAACGTGGGTGAGGACGTAATCGACTTGGACTGGATACGGATTCCCGGTGAAGATATTTTAGCGCCATGGGTGGTAAAGCGCTTTCCGTCAGGCACAAAACTAAAAGCGTACTCGTTGGTCTGCGTCAAGTATTTTTCATCAATGTCGACCTTCCAATCATAAGATCCATAAGTCGAGATATCAATCGAAGCTATTTGCAAGATTGTTAGCTTGTTGTTCAAAAGTCTATGGCTGGAGATCATGTACATGTAAGAATCTTGTAAAACGCGTCGTAGTCTGGGTGCCATGTATTCACGTACAGGTTGGCTTTCGTCTCGTTGAGCATATAAACGTTCGTGTAGTAAGAGTCCCAGCCCGCCCATTGAATCCGCAGTGAATCTCCAGTGGAATATTTCTCTTTGAAGTCTTCATTGTCTCCATCGGGCCTTTGCCAGTGATCTCGGGCAGTTTCCTCATCGCGGACGATTTGCTCACATTGAGTCAGCTGTGATACCGAGATCAAGAGTAGTGAGATCCACGCCGGGTCGACCATGAAGCACAGCAGAATTGGTAGCTTTTCGCTATTACTTCACCTTAAGGATAATGATTCTGTTTGACTCAAGACGAAAGACCCAAGAGAGAACGGGGGACCGAATCTTGGGAGGCTCTTCCTGGGAGTTTAAACAGAAAAGGTGTCTTCAAAAACAACCCCTGAAAGGTATGTGGCCGATCACCCCTTGATGAATAAACTGGTATGTTTGCCCGATGGATGAGCCCTTACGGGTTAGACCGCCTTTCCTAAGACGATAGGCTCAATATAGCTTCTATGAGCATAATCGTATATCACTTAATAGGAATGATACTTGATATTGATCTTCACTGCTCCGACGATGTTCTTCGACGCTAGCGAATAGCAAAAATCACTTTGCCCAGACCGCGTCATCTTGGCTCCGCAATGGGCCGGCACTCCTCGGAATGCATGGCCATAGACACTTGAATAGTACACAGCCAAAGAAGCATTTATTAGGGTTCTCGGATCTGTTTGCCAGTCGAGGTGTGGACATCAGCCCCTATTCTCTTAAATACATTGTCGGCTATGATGGTCCCACGGCTATGAAAGAGGGATAACTGTACAGAGGCTCAAAAGTGGTACAATAGCGAGGAGATTGATGTTGAATGGATAAAGAAAACCTCCAAGTGAGGAAGATTTTTGAGTCGAGATGCATGAGCATGGGAACAACCACAACCGGTTGGACTACATATATATATAGCCCCCTTACTGATGGCAAGTATGGTCATAGCAACTTCCCTCACATTTGGTATCTCAATTTGGAATCTATGGCTGAGCATGTGACATTTGAACCTCGCCGCGCACGGCAATCAACCTTAGTCACCTGTGATCCATCGCTCACCACCAATACACTTGGGAAAGGGACTTTGTTGGTGATTAGATTCACGAGGCCGAGTAGTTTTGTGTGGTTCTACTCGTCAAGTATATTAGCACTCACGGTACAGCCCCCGATAGTGCTCTGACGAGCCTACCTTTGACGGTTAAGTTAGTGTGTCGAATTTAAGGACGTGGAGGCCGCACTGGCATACAAGAAGAACCTCGCTATATCACGTGAAAGCCGACACCAAAGTCGTTCGCTAGTGTCTTGTAAGCACAGGCAGGGGTGAAATAAATATATACGAACCAGTTTTTCTATCTTCCATTATTACCTAGTATAGTCGTTGTTCGGGGAAGCGGTAGCAGCATTTGAATTTCAGCCAAGTATTGCCGGAAGTTTAATATAAAGACCGAGGTCAATAATTCTTTTCAATCTGGCAGACAAAGGACCTGTGAACCAGACGTCGATTTGGAAAGAAAAGAGAAACGACTGATTTACTAGGTCTTCTGGAGCGTTGATGTTTTACCAGGACACGTAATATGACCCCCGGTCGCATGTCCGTCTCACCCGGTATCCCCGTTGGGATATCCCTATCTATCATCCCACAAGACCAGCACTTGATTATTAAAACACGGCAGGGAGGAGTCTCTCTCACCACGTATCCAATCATCTGCTCTCAAAGCCGTCGTTGAGCCTCCTCCTTGTCTTTCCCGCAAATTTGCTGAGTAGTATCCTCATAGACACAGCCAAGGGCCCATCACCTTGAGTGCTGCCACAGGTAGCTCCACCCGCGTCGTAAGTAGACCAGCTTTGTTAACGGTGGTTTACTTCGGCCACTTGATTCCGTCTTCTCGGTATCGGGAAACGATGATCTTGATGTTTATGGTTGTGCAAATTCAGAGTTGCTGAGGTTTGGCTTCAGGAATGAGGTTAATAGGTGCTATAAACATCAGTGGACGTCCATCAGGTGACAGCTGTCCACGGAACTCGGGATCGTAATGGGGGCTCGTCTCGTCGAGGGTAGCAACATAACGGTTGCGACCACCGCGTCTCGTATGGGTCTTCGTACAATGAACTTTGAGGTTGTCGCTGCGTGAAAACGTACGGTGGCATCCAGGTACCCAACAAACATAGGGCTTTTCTTTCGAATGACCCCTTGTATGGCGGTCGAGGTGGTCCTGACGCTTGAACCCCATTCTGCAGCCAATGATGTTGCATTGAAATTTCCGCTCGTGTATATCAAATTCTTGGTCCTCAACGTCCAAGTTATGGCCAGGTTGCCTTCTATAAGCATGACAGCCAAGCAGTGAATGATCTTTTATATAATTGGTGGTATCATAGAGTATCTCGGAGTGCTTTTGTGGCTGGCCAAGAACCCAAGTAGAGAAGTCACCGGTTCCAGAGGGGATGGAACAGACTTCAAGAGCCGCGCCTTGGCTTGCTGTAAAATTCAAAGATTCAGAAGTAGTTGTCGTAGCAGCCGGAAACACCAACGCGGGGTTGATAGTCTGCATTATGGATATATCAGCCCCCGGTACCCGTTCAACTACATTGCACGCTGGGGTTGACTCGAGTCGTCTGAACTCACAGAGTCTCAATTGTGGCAAGCAAAATATAGAGGTCAACCCAGGGGGATGGGCTGTTTGCTGAGAAAGACAGACATTGGGCATGCCACGGTCCCTCAGCGGCATTGGTGTATGATGATGACAAACGAGAGAACAATGGTAGACCTGGACTATCTCATGCTCTACCCGGTATTCATTTTGCGGGGATGTAGTGTGAAAGTTATCAAGCCTACATAGGCTGTGGTTCTGGTCGGGCCGGCTTGGTAGGACGTGTAAATCACCATGATAAAAAGGAGTGGTAGCTAGGGTCGAAGGCTTGATTTCTGAGAGATTTGGGCCACTATCCTGAATATCAAGCTCCTGTAAAGGCTGGGATGGCCAAGGTAGAGGGTGATGTTTGTGATGTTCTCGAAACATACTACCGACTAAAGATATGCGTGTTCGATGTATTTTTAAGGGACGTGGAGATGAGGGGAATGGCTTGCAAATTTATTGAGCGAGAAAAGCCTCCAGGGTCAATTTGTACAGGAACCAGACCGACCACCGTTGACCATAAGGGTGTAAAGGACGGCAATCTTTGTATGAATTGTTTGGCATTGGCCCCAGTCTGAAACTCATCAATGAGCGAGTGGTAAGATCAATGGTGTCAACCGTATCTCGCAGCCCTTACAATAGAGTTAGTTCCAAAAACCTCAACATTTTAACCAGATTTGAACGCTTTGATATTTGTTTTGGATGGGCTGCTCTCAAATTTCCGGCTAGCTTCGTTGACTCCGGTGATTCACCGTTGAGCCCTGTAATAGTGATCATATTTTACTCACCAGTTTATGACTATTCCCTTTCTAGAAATATACCCGATCTAAGGCTTCAACTCTATTGAATCAAAAGCAGATGTTTATATAATGCCATTTACCCATGAAAATTGGTGGCGCAGCATGGGATCCATATATTGTTCGTTAGTCACGAGTACTGTGGGCCCTGGGAGCGATTCATATGCAGGCAAACTAGGTTGTGACGGTGCTCGCGCAGCTCTTTCTTCTTCGGGCATTAATACCGATACTTTCTCGTTTACAGTCTTCATCATCCGTCTCCGAACCGCCTCGGGTGCTTGTCTTTCAAAGATTAAAGGGTTCTTCGCCTTGAAATCCTGCACAATGCTTAACTTCAGAACTCGGAACTTGTTAATTTAAAAGCCGATTCACGTAAAACCTCCACAGTGGTGAATAAGTCTATCTGGCCATATCTGGAGAAAGACCTTTGGTATCATTTTGTCGTGCTATGTCCTTCTTTCTAGGGAGTACTCAAAAGATCTATGATACACAGTTGAAGAGCAAACATGTTGATTCTAGAAAGCCAATTTCAACATCTATAAAGAATAATCAAAACCAGGCAAGTCCGGATCTTAAAGCTTATTTAAGAATGCTTCCATTCTCACAACACCGTTTACTGATCATTCTGCTTTCCGGCTTGACCGGTAATCATTTCAGGATGAAGGCACCCTATCTATCAATCGTCGTTCTGATTCTGATGAACAGAGATACCCAGGTATCTATGATGCACCTTTTGAGTACGTGACTTGGGTATTGACTTATGTCGACCACCGTATACGGTCATGGGAGGTCTATGAATATCGAAAAAAAATGGCAGGACTTATCCTTTCGAACTCTAGACCTTCGGTGTTACAAACATGGTAATCTGGAAGCATAGGTTCTATGAATAGTACGGGTCTTCCGGTATTCCAGCAGTGGGCGAGCTTTTCTTTTCAACGATAAGTTTGGAAGAAAAAATCATTGACACAAGTTTACGAGGAAAGAAAGTAGTCTGAATGAAAAAGCAAGGTCTATGCGTCTGAGATTCTTTGTAATGGTGTGCCCTCAGTCTTGAAAGCGAGCAACCCACAAACATACCTGTTGATAGGCCTTGATGAGGTCTCAGCATGTCCATTCTTGCTAAGATTAGCATATGAATAGTTCCGCTACATTGACTTGCCGTTGATTCTAGATGGGGAGATTTCGTTAGTTTCGTGCTGGAGCAGTCAACGTTTCACGGTTGTTGTACATCCAACACTTGCTTTTCGAGATCCGATCAAGCATCTGACTATAATTACCTTGATGTTGTTTTTTGATCTATGATAAATAGATTGTCTACTCAA
>JAMAFK010000075.1:12461-25028 GCA_023627375.1 Penicillium paneum
GCCTCTGGCATTCTATCCCTCCCAGCCTGCAAAATAATACTTCCTACTTTTCGGTATTCTCTACTGCAGTCGCGGCAGCGAGCCTTCGACAGAAATGAAGATGGACGGATCGGATAAAGATGGTCTGCACCCATTGTCTAGTGGCTACTAGTACTAACAACAATAGCCTACGATTTAGATCTCGACCTTCACGCTATCTGGCTTGAATCCTCTGGTATACCGACACCGCCCCCCTGTCTTGCTACCGATCCCGGTGATCCGCGACCGACGTCCTCAAATATGGGTGAGCTGGCAGGGTGTAGTAATCAAAGATCTTTCATGATTGAATTTCTTTTCCACCCTAGCTTAGACGATCTTTCCGGCTTCAAGTGGACGGGTCCAGATCCTCTATCCATTTCTACGCAGGCCAGTGACATTTTCCTCCATATGTCGGCGTTCCTTTTTCCGAAAGAGATTCACTGGATAGAACTTCGACTTGCGAGAGTTGACCAGATATCTGGCGAAATTCTGGGAGAGCACCTTTTCTTCCTGCCCCGGGTCGAAACAGTGATGGGGAATCTCTGTCGGGTACGAAGACAGTTGCTAGACACAATCACCTGGCTTGCTGTTGATACAGCAGGGATAGGCTTCCGATTGTCTCTTTGGCCTCGTCTGGAACCTCTACCATGTTCGAGTCACTTGACACTTTCTTCGCTAGCTGCGCCCCCGACACTATCCCTAGATCCAAGGTTTTTTGTGCACAATATATTGGGTAGTTACATGTGAGACCAGACCATGCGAAATCGTTTGCGGGTCCTTTCCAGGGGCCATATGGAAATTAAATTGACGGCTGTTCTACATTTTTTTTATCAAAAATACTTGCAATAAGAATCAGAATGCTTTATTTCGAGTGGCTTTCTTTGCAATGCGACATCAATTGTACTATTACCGCTTTCCAAAACAAAAAAAGACGACCCTGAATAGACAAACTATCACTTCCCTTTCACAATGTCTGGAATATTTGCTATAGTCGAGTTGATAATACCCTAGACAGTCACTTACGAGACGATTTTAGTGCCTGCTCGAAAAAGCGCAGTTGCGAGAGCTGCTTGTCGTGGGAAGCCGAAGGCCATGTCTATCCTGTTGCAGGCGCATGCTATATTCCTTCATTTGTTTGTTTTACTCCAAGATCTCGCTATCAAAATGTTTAGATACGCACGACTTCCATGGGTATTGATAGAGTTCGGCAAGTTGAGCTCTTAGAAAAGTCAGGCTTGAAATGTCACGTTCGAGGTCTGCTATCACCTTCAATACTGGTTGAAGATGGTCGCGGTAATTTAAAGATCAGTCAACGTCTGACTGATTTTGTATTAGTGAAGAAATGAGTTTCCAGGGAGCTCAGTGAGAAAGCGAATGTCTGATGGGTAACATGGCTACAAATCCTCCCCTACGTTCGTGATCGTTGAGCACCCCTTCGTTTACCGCCCAAACATTTACATAAAACTTACGTTTCTGTATACTCTACACCTTAGTTGGTGTTTTTGCTTATGTATGCTATATCGAGGGCCCACAATATATAAATGATTCAGTTCTCCGCGGAATGTACACGGCAGCGGTTTGTATCAGTTCTTATTTCTAGCTTCGATAATAGTCATACTACGATTTCTCAATCCGCACCGTCGGTATGAGCTTAGATTGTAGGAGAATATATCAAGCTATATGCAATATACAACTTGGCTGGTATCAAATGCTTCTATCCTATGTTCCCTTGCGGCCAAACTGTATTTCATTAACCGCAATTTCAACTTTCTGGCTGCATTGACGCAATGCACGTATTCCCAAATTTGAGTTGACGACCGTGTCTCTTCACACCGCAAATCGGTAGGTACTGGCATTGCACTTCCTATGATAGAAAGTCAGCTTGTAAATATAATGAAGAAGGGGTCTGTGGCACCTGATCTCAAGTCTTCCGTCTGAGTTAAGTTGTTGCTATCCGTATAGCGAGGCTGGACCATTATTTCTTCTTGGTAACATCGGTCAATGGTATCCTGGGTAGGGCTTTTGCTTGGAACAGTCGCTGGTGAAGCTTTCCTACCCACAGAGCAGCGAATGGTTCTTGGGCGTTTTTGAATGCCTAGGCCTCGAGGTGTCGCGCCAGCGGAACGGCGCTTCCGCAGAATATGGTACTTTTTCCCTCGTAGAGATTCAACGCTTCGGTACACCCCATGTTGTCTATAATAGGCGTCGGCGCGGGCTTTCCACGAAAGCGCCCGATAAGCATCTAGCCAGGGGATAAGATTGCTCTCCTCCCATTCTGGCCAAATCACTTGCCTACGCGAGGCCATGGCGTTCGTAAGGAGTAGCAATAATAAGAATAGATCGGTTCAAAAGAGGGCAAGAAATTTGGTCTCACGGATAGGAAATGTGAGCCTTGAACAGCTGTTTAAAAATAATATGGTTACTTCAATGTGGATTTTTCTAAGGATTGATTTTGACCCATGGTTCAGTCTGGTGAGCTTGTTGAGCGAATCTGAGTGGTGAAACCTCGACCCAACAGTTCAGACTCGCACCATTAATGTCTATCTCTGGCTCCAACACTGGGAAGGTTCTATATCATTGGCGTCTTCAAAGCGAGGTTGTTGAGATTTAAAATCGGATCGGAATCACTATACTTACTTTCACGGCTAAACCCCACTGTTAGTAATGCGACATCAAATAAACTTTAGACCAAAAAGGTAGTAGTAGATGGGTCTGAAACAGATTGCCCGTTGTACTCTTGGTAGAATATTCCAAATCGTTCGACCGGCCCGCGGATAGCCGCCTAAATTGAGTTTTGGTGATTATAGAAAATGTCAACTAGATTCGGTTGCTTCCCATGGGTCCGCACATTATCCCGTATCCACATGGCTTACCCCGTGGTTCTGCCTCTAACCACATTCAGTGGCTATCGGGTATACTCTTTTTCAGGCTGCGTGGCGGAAGTGGAAATCTAGATACGAAAGAAGTTTTTTACTACAGCTGGAGACTAATGAACCAATATTTTATGTTATATCTTCACTATTTTCATAGGAGGGCGATGGTCTTGCCGAAGAGTATGTCATAGTCTATCTATCTGGGTGGTGGTTATATGAAATCGACAATGCGGTTCCGCTACAGCAAAATCCGGCAGCCTTAGATAGTTTCTCCTTCACATAGCGATCCAAATTGGTTGGTCGGGGCTAGGTTCGCTGGGTAATAGGCAAATAATCACTCGATGCGGAGAAACCAGGTAGGGTGTTGTAGCCTGAAGTCCCTAGCGGGCCGTCGTAGTCAGGCCAAGTTCCATGGATTACTCCGGATCTGGAAAAATAAAGTTCTGGTATGCGACTCTGGAAGGATTCGATCCTGTTCCAGAGCCGAGTAGTCGTCGACTCCAGCTCGCTGTACGTCTGATGCAAAATTGGCTGAATATCGTTCCATGAGATATGATCCTGCATGGTAGCATTCAATGCCTCCTGCTGGCGCTGGCAGAGCTCCTTTTCAAGCCTATATTTCTCGACCAAGGCCTTGTCTCTCGCCATGATAGCCTGCTGCAGTTCCGAAGTCTCCTGGGCCTTCTGAGTATACAGACGCTGTATCAATTGAGAATTCTGGGCCCTCTCTTCGTCTATTTCCCTAACAGCTGCTTCAAACTCTTGCTCAATCTGGGTCGTCACATCCAAGCATTTTTCATGGGGTGCGTCACGATGTTTCATCTGGGCCTGTTTTGTAATAGGATGCCCCTAAAAGCCAGCATCAGCAAAGTGGGTATAATTGAAATAACGACGAGATAGAGTATAAGAGATAGGGAGTTTAGAATAAGTAGATGAAGAATAGAAACAAACATACCGGCCTCTTTTGCCCATTCGCGACCGGTTTGAGGGCGTCATTGCCCGGGTTAGACGTAGATGCCGTCGGCCGAGCGGAGTAGGGTGAAGCGGCACGCGACCTCCCAGCACGCGACTTTCGTTTGGCAACCCCGTGGCTTAGCCTGCTCCGAGAGTTCATTTGCCAGTTCTTTCCGTTCGGGGGATGATTGTTGGTTCAAGCAAGACGCCGGACAGGTTGAAGAAGACGATTGACCATTCCGGCCTCCCGAGAAGATGTGACTTTAAAAAGTTTAGGTGGAGACTAAAGCAAAAACCCTGCAGTAAGGCGAAAGCTCTTTTCTGCGCCTGCCAAGAAATTGGGCTGTAAACCAAGTGTCTGCTTGCACACTGTCCTTGAACGCTAGTGCAGCAGCAAAGGAGGGTTGGTTTTATTGTGAGGAAGTGATCGACCGCCCTGTATAAGATCTCTGGAAAGCTAAGCCTGGATGTTCTGGCTATCTCCATGGAGTTTGCTTTCTACTGCGCATCTCATTCGTTACCAGCCCCAAACATGACCTGGCTGTCCCAGTTAATGTGGACTTTACAAGAATTGTGACTCTTCAAGGGTTGGCGGCCACGCCTATCCCAGATGGCCTGGTAGGAGCTTGGATACTGTTGACGACAAATTTGAAATTAGCCAGCGAGAATTCAAATGCCAAGTCAACGACTGCAGAAAGGGCTTTAAGCATCAAGATCACCTCGACCGACACACTGAGAGTTACTTCAAGGAAGAGTGATACTACATAATTCTTGGGCGCCTTGCTGCCACCGGGTTACTAGCACCTGGTATCCCCCTACTTGAGACTAAGGCTGAACGACCATAAATTTGTGCAATAATAAAGCTCCAGGCTATGTTCTCGCCAGAAACAAGTGAAAAGGAATAAGTAGCCTATGCCGAGCCCGAACATCCCTCGGGGTCTCTGTATGAGGCACATGACACCGATTATATGCTACAACAGCGCCATCACCAAGCAGCACTCAATATTCTCGACTTTGATACTCTATTTCATCGAATCTACCTGGAATCCGAGTAGCAGCGATATTTTCGAGAGTCAAAGGATGTAGAGTAGGCGAGAAAGATATTCCAGTGTTATGGTACAACAAACATGTGTTGATGGAGATAGTCGGTGAGCTGCTATACGACCGACAGTGAACGTCTGTTGACCATGGTGAGTACTATATTGCTTTTACATTCTGTTATGTAATAGTTCCTCGATACTTTGAATTATCACTTTCTGGTCCTCTCTATGCCACATCGCGAAAGAATTATTGGTTTCATCAGTTCATGAAAGCCCCGGTTGAATTTACCAGAGCGATAAATTGATGTATAGGCTGATAGATGATAGAGTGATAGATAGCATTGTTTTATTTCAAGTTGATACTCTTTGTTCGCTTTGGTCCCTTGTCTCTCTTCAGAAACGGGAGACGTTTGATTCTGGTATATATGTTTACACCATATCACTACTCCTACTCAATGATAAATTTTATACAACTGCCAGTAATGAAAAATACAATCATGGCTAATAGGAGGTACTACCTTCTTACGGAAGCCATTTGGTCCGTACAAATCTGGGAAGAACTTTTAACCATCTGCTGATGTTACCAGACTGGCGATCGGAGTGGGAGACAATAGGAAAGTTTCAAGAAGATACATACCTTCTAGAACATTCTATAGACCACGTAGACAAATAAGCAGCTCACTACTCGATAGAGTACCAGCTCTCTTGTGACAGTAGCTAGGAGACCACGATCACATTGCTTTTAGTCTACCATTTCGTTGCCGAAAGTCTGCGTGATATTCCAATTACCGTAAATGCCTCGTTCGTACTTCTGAAGGCGGCACCTTCGGGACGTTGTTGATGATGGCTGAATCTTCTCAAAGCCCTGCTGATTTCTTCTCTAGACCACAAATAGGAGCTGCTGCATCTATGATGTCGCATGCGTGGTTGCTGCTCTCCTCATCGCAGAGCCATATTATCGTCGGTCAGTATCCTGCACGGTGCTTGATTGGTGCTAGGCTCCCTTATGTTCTAGGATGTTATCAGAATGTGATAGTACCGTTGCAATATGGTCGAGACATTCCGTGGTCAACTGCCCTAGATAGCCTTTAGAAAGGGCATTGTACTGTCGCGCGAAAGTGACAACGATCAATCAGAGTTGGATTCTAAGTTACAATCCGCCAGGCCAACGCCTCCTACTGATTGTAGGCTCATTTTTTACCTTTCCAGTGAAGGGAGTCACGTAGATTGTATCCGGCTCTTCGCTTCCGCCCAAACCCCTAGAAGGGATGATTCGGGGAAGCGCAGTGCCGGGTATGCCTCAACTTGTACAAATGCTTGCAACTGCCAGTCTAAGTAGTGGTAGCTACCGTTTACTAAGAGGACCGAAGGACAAGCATTACCTGCATTATAGCTGAGGCCAAAGAGCCTTTCTCCTGCGAAAAGCGGTCCAGATCCTTTGACTCTAGTCTACACTGAGACTCCACTGAATATCCCAACGTAGCATAAGCACAGCTTGAAATTATCTAGAAACAATGAGATACCGGGAGAGAAACATGATACCCAGATAACAAGAGGGGGACTGCAGGAGACGTGTGAACTATTGTATAATGATATAGCCGTACGACCATGACAAAGACTTACGAAATGTCCAAGGAAATCCGCACCATATATTGACCCGTTAACATCTTGCAAATTCAGGATTGGAAATGCAATTCACGCTACTGGAAAGCAGAGCTGCTCTTGCTAGAACGACCAGATCATCGCATGGGCGGTGCTTCCCCGCCAAGAGGGGCTGCTACTGGAAATTAGCGTAATACGATATCGTGTTAGGAAACTTACATTTTTCAGAGACTTGATTGAACCTGCCGTCTCGGTAGCGGACAAAAATCCCACAGCGGCGGAGTCGATTGGCCATCGCTCCAAATCATTCACGCCAATAATGCCTTGATCTTTGTCGTATTTCTGCATGAGCCGCATCGTAATAAACGGAAGGGCCGCAACATATGCGGCTTCGGATTGATCTGGTGTACAATCTACACAAAAGTCCAAACACGCTGTAAAATGTTAGCCAGATAGTGCAAGGATGGGCTACCAACAAACCTATCTTGACGATCCCGTCAATACCAAGTAATATATCGTCACAGGCCAGATATTGATGTGCAAGGCCAGACAAAGCCAAATAGCGGGCACCGTCGAGAATCTAAAATGTCAGCACAATTCCAACGAACAGCCACGACGGACAAACCTGGTATATCATAGATCCCAATTCTGCCTCGCTGGGATACACAGATGGAACGGCAACAACATGCGCGAGAGTCAACGGCAAGTCGTCAACCAAGAAGAACGCGAGATCATCATGCATATAACATTCATATAAGGAGAGAACGTTCGTGTGTTCGAGACGTCCGAATCTGTGAATTAATCTCCGAGCAGTTTCTTGCTGATATGTACGGATGGCTACTATGCGAGATGGACGGGTGCGGCGTGTGGCGATTGTTACTTTACCAGCGATCTGACAGGTAATGACTTCCCGATAGGTATCCCACGGCGACTCCTGTCTTACAATCAAGACGGATGCAATGTTTTCGATACCACACAAGCGGGGCAGACAAAGACTCTTGGGAGGCCCCGTGATAACCTTCGATCTACTACGGCGACGAAGTCTGCTTGGCTTCGTGGCGGCCGCCATCCGGCTTTCGTAGGTGGTAGAGTTTGACATCGAGATAGAGGGCTGAAATTGTGCTTGGATAGTGCCAAGGTCGCATATCATGTTGTCTTTGAATTTATTGGCCGCCATGATAAGATAAATATGATCGCATGAACTTTGAGAGAAAGAGATATTCCATCGCTTTTATATGTCCAGTGTCATGGGTGAGACTTTCATTAATGATAGGAGATCGTAGCTTCGCCCGACTATCATATGATGAGGCTTCCATGCCACGGTTGTCACCCCCAACAGTCATCGGCACATGTAGCTTGTTATGACTGATATCTCAGTCTATATAAAAATGAGACCCGATCTAATTGAAGCGTAACATGTTGGCCTCCCAACTGCCTCAGAATATTGTTGCTTGTAGCAGCTCATTTTGCTAAGAGAACGTTGTCCTCGAAGAAAATCCAGATTTTATATGACTGGCAGTGGGAAAGTCAAAAGAAAATGGAGCTACCCGCTTGTCAATGAACAGTTCGCTCTCTTTCTCGGTTTTTACATACATCAGAATGAGTCTAGGGTTACTGCAGTCTGCTTTGGTGTGTGTAGCTTTCAGGTTCATATGTCAGATCATAGGGTGGCGCATGTTCCTGCTTCCTTTATCTTGAGTTATCAAGTGCGTGGGAGTATGCGGTACCGTAGTTTAATCTTGGTATTCCACAAATATGCTATACTCAAATGGTCCCCCATCCAAGCCTTTCATCATTCTTTATCCCTGTCCAGCTACCCAATCTCAAACAGCCCGCTTTCTCGAAGGAGAAAAGTTTCCCCATCTCGGTCGGTTTGTAAGTTCCGAATTTTTGAAATGAATGTCTTCACCTCATCCGGGGCCCTTGAGCGAAGCTTAGCCACGGTGTAGAGCAGTGCCTGACGCAATGCCGACGACTCGATGCTATGAGATTTGCGTCTGCGGTCACTGCTGGGATCATATATGCATTGACAAAGTTTTGCAGTACAGTTCGCGCATGGCAGCGCACCAGAACACTGCATCATGTTAGCACTGGAAGGAAGAAATTTATTAGCTTCTAACCTTGATCCTTTTCTGGCGACAATTTGTACAAGCAAGAGAGGCATTCTGTCGCTTTCCACACGGTGAAGGTGATGTCTGTAGTTGGGAGAGAGAGGCCTGCTCCATCGGGCGTAGTAGCCGTAGGGGATTTTGGCTTGTCATACTAGGTAGGAACTGAGGGCCAAATACGTCAGAAAATATTATTCAGTGCATATGCTATCGTAAGGAGGTGGGTGATGCGCTGGATTAAATAGCCAATTCGCAGTGCCTGTTCTCCTTTTTACGAGATGACAAAAACACATTAGCAGCTCCGTTAACACAAAGACCGAAAACTCACGGCCATTATTGAGACCGTCCCATGCACATTCCCGAGATCGGCTGTAGCGATTGAAAGTTTTAGCAAACAAAGAAACACGGCGGTACTGATTACATTTAGCCCTGTAGGCCTGGGCACTGCCCCCGGCTTGGCACGGATACATGCTTTGATTGGACAAAGGCTGGCAGCAACTGAATCACCTCACGTCTATTTCAAAGATATCACACCATCGGTTTGTCGTACAGACATTAATCCTCTTTCCTTTTGGAGTTCTGTGTTACGTTTTACGACGTCCGATGCAACGATGAAACCGTACGGCTGCCATAACAATCAGAGTCCCGAAGCTGTTTGTCCAGGCCAGATGTACACGAAATTCCTTTGCAAAGATTAGCCAGCTATTATGATAATGAAGGTTAAAAATCAGGCGTAACTCAACATTAAAAATTAGGCTATCCAATCTACACTAATGGACTGCAATATTCCATCTGGCAGTCCTTGCATAAGTCGCTACTGTGGGACCCTTCTCCGACTTTGTGTGTAGGCATGACTTAGCTAGATTTCAGTCCATTTCCTGATACAACGAGCCATTCGATCTGCGTGTCCCTCATTTAGGATCGGGCAATTGCTCCGACGCAGATTTATATCGCTGATGGTACTGATACACCGTCGCCTCACACTGGGCTCAATGGTACAATGTTATAATGATCGCATAAGTTGTACTGGACCAACCGCCAGACTCGCACACCAGGCTACGGGATACAAAAAAACTATTCTGTTGATGTTATATTCGTTCGTATAGCCGCGAGCTTCGTCAGACTTGTGAATTGAAAAGAAGATCTTATGGTCTCCAAAGCAAGCACGACGATGGAGAGAACAGTACATCAACCATCGTTTATGCGGCCTGCGCCATATTATGAGCTAGGACTGATAACATGTAAGGACGTGTGGGGCAATGTATTTAGCAGTTACCCGATTCCCACTGCAACGATGGTTCGAAATGAGCAGTCCTTTCCTGGCGCACCCAGGCAACTTCCCGAGAATTACCTAATGTGTATTTAGGTTTCTAAGGGTTTGGGATGAGGCGTATACAGCCGCCGGCGAGACTTTGTTGGTTTTAGCGGCGGGTCGTCACCATTTTACGGCTGTTGATCCATATATTGCTTGACTTTCGACATCTCAGCATCTAGCGACAACTCTTTCTAGTTTATCTCAACTGTTTCCAATCGATGATAGATATGGCCTCGGCTCAGCCATAAAAATTCGACCCCTCCCGATCTCCACCTCTATTGAGTTGCTACTTTGCAACTTCAGTGATCTCCCTCTAACGATATCTTCCTTAACATAGAGTGATTTCCTTTGAATTGTGACGTCAATTATATCTGTACTAAAAGAAATGGGCCAGGACAAGCCTCATTAGGCAATCCCTGACCCTCTTCTTGCAATTTCCGGGATCCCTGCCAGATTTTGTCTAACGGGATAATTCCAGTCATCAAGTACGCTAGTCAGTCGTTCGCGAGAAGATTCCAATGCCTGCTCAAAAAAGCGCAGTTGAGATAGCTGCTTGTCGTGGAGAATCTGAAGACCGTCTCTCTCATGTTTCAGGTGCATACCAGCCTCCTTCAATATCTGATTGTTTTGCTCTAGCTTCTCTCCATCAAAGTGCTTAGACACGCACGACTCCCACAGGCGTCTATAGAGCCCAACAAGTCGAGCTGGTAGAAAGGCGAGGTTCGGATTGTCACGTTCGAGGTCTGCTAGTACCTTCAATACGGGTTGAAGAGGTTCGGTCGCCAAGATACGTCTTGTTTCTGCTTCCTGCTGCGAAGGGGAAAGCTGCAACAGTTAGAGATAGCATTTCAAGCCACTCGTGTCACGCACTGATAGATAGACATGATCAGAAGCTTCCTGTGAATTGCCTTTGTCACTGAGGGTTGGCAATTCACTGATCTGCTGGTCTCCCTCCTTTTCCTGGCCTAGCGAGCTGTTTGGGGTATCCATTTTGCCCTCGAGACAAAGCAAAGGGGGTGGACAGTACCATTTCTCTCAATCCTTGCTGCCTCTTATAGATTATCAGACGTAGTGACTACGTGCTGAGTTTTATAATCACCACAATAGTCAATCAACACAGCTGGACTTTTACTAGAATGTATTTTATTTTTCAACGAGCTGTTTACAGTCCATGCGAGGAATATGATATTGATCAACGAGTTAGTAGTGGTAATCTGACGAAACCTCATGGCCTTGAAAGCCAGATTTATGGACTTTATGGACTTTGGCCAATTTGGTCAGCTATCAACGGTTGTTAAATGCCAGTAGAGCTATACGTTTATCATATCACAATAGGTCTTCTATAGGTATCATTCAACGTCTTTATTTACTGTTTGATTAATCAGTCAAAAAAGAAATGATAAGTATACACTATGTGAATCACAGATATTTTCACTGCTGACATGGGATGCCATTGGAGCTAGAAGTGTTTCACTGGTTCATTGATCAAGACCATGCATGATATTTAAACCCGACCCTTCTTCCCCATTCGTTCAAAGCACTTGAAACCCATCCAGCAGATAAAACATCACGGAAATAATAGTGCTACTGTATAAAGGTATGAACAACTAAATTTGAATGATGATTATACGTTTAAGATACTCAGTTGATGCACGGCTGAGTTGAACGTGGTTCGAGCTAGGGCGGGCACCTAAAAGCGACGGTGACCTAACGTTTGCCGTAGGTAAACGGACAAATCCACAGCTCAATACAACCAATAGGAAACCGCGGCCGGGAAGACTAGCCTGTGTCTCCTAGTAAACAAATCGGAGGCCGGTCTGGTGATTCGAAGTGATTGTTGATTGAACATCATGGCTGATTGAATAGCCAGGACACCGCAAGGTCATTTTAGAGCGCCATAGCGGGTTAATACCAGCCAACGTGTCTTACAGTAGCTGACTAAGCATCACTATTCCTCAGCATGGCCCTGACTTGGCTCTTTCACTAGGCATAAAACTTGGCATCAAAAATGGCATCATGACAGTCACAACAAAAAGTCGCTGTAAGAATAAGATATGAATTTCAACAGACCCTACATAGGAAAAGCAATGTGCCCTTGAGAGCTCTCTATCAAGCAAAGCAGTGAAGTAATAAGGCAAGCCAAGAAGTTTGAGGTACGTCCTCTGCCCCCAGCGATTCGCGCTGCAAATTATCCACTTGAGTACGACAAAGCCAAGCAGGCTTCGCATCTGAGTCACTTAATAAGTTCTCCCTTTTAACCCAGAGCTGGGATCTCCACTTGACTGACATTCATGGAATACAGCACGGACAGCATGTTCGACAGTGACCATGAGAGAAGTGATTCGTGGTCGATCCACTGTACCACCAATGTCAGCCGATCAAAGAGATATGCCTTGCCTTGGCTGGTTAGAGTGTCTATGTAACCTGTCGGAGAGCCACCATTATTTCGCTTTCTAGATACGTCCCTAAGGGAAAAGCGCGAATCATCATGGTACGGGTATATAAACCTCAGCCCGATCTATCTGAACTACTGATCCTAGAGCGATGTGATTTCGCCTGGTCCATGCAGATTCGACGATAACTAACGTAATCGGTAAACGAGTGGGCCATGTAAACGAGTGGGCCACCTGACGCGAAACGCGTCCATGAATTAGAAC
>JAMAFK010000076.1:0-24137 GCA_023627375.1 Penicillium paneum
TATAATTTCTCGCATTTACTATGTGTTTTGGGCTGCGCAGCTCGCCCGGGTGCGCAGCTCGGCCGGGAATTACGTTAACTATTTCTTCTATATTAATAATAAATCCTAGAAATTTAATCTTCATTATAGAGAATTTATATTTAGATAATATAATCTATAGACCTACTTTTTAGAGTTAAAAAAGTATTTTTTAAATATATATTTAGAATTCCTTTATAATATTACTATAAATAAGGATATTATCTATAAATATTATAGTATACTTATCTATATATCTCTAGAATATATTATTTATAAAATATTAAAAGATTATCTATTTATTAAACTAAAGGATATAACCTTATATTTAAAAGATCTATATTATATATAGAAAGTTATAAGATCTTCTATTCTAAGAGTTAATTAGATTTAATAAAATCCTTAATAGATATTAAACTTTAAAAAGAACTTAGCTTTATTAATTCTTTATAATATTTTATTAATTAGAAATAGAGAATAATAATCCTTCTTTAAAATACTATTTAATTATTAGAAATCTATATAAAATTATAGATTTCCTTTAGGTTTCTTTATTATAAGGATAGATAAGATATAAAGGATAAAGCTAGATATAATAAATCCTTTCCCTAGGTTATTTATAATATACTATTTAATAGTTTTTAATTTATTAAATAATAACTTATAAAGAGAATAATATCTTAATTAGACCTTTACTTTAAGGATAATATTATAATTTATCCCTATATAGTAAGATAGGAGTTTATTAGATTTTAAATATATATATTTTAACCAAAACGTTATTAAATTAATTTAACTAACTAATTAGTCTATCTGGATATATTTCTCTTCTATGCCCCGGTAATCTATATATTCTATACCCCTGAGGGGGCCGCGTATATGGCTAAATAGCCGATTCCTAAGGTATACCGGAGATAGAGGGAGGCCCTTTAGTTACTTCCTATTACTATATAATTAATATAGAGGCTTCTTAGACTAAGAGGCCTTCTTCGGTAGGTATCTACCTCTAGGATCTAGTATACTTTTACTTTTACTTCTTGTTAGAGGTATATAATTCCTTATTTTCTTTAGTGAGTAAGATAGTACCTTATATTAAAAGATAGAAGCCTTTTATAAGCTAGTTTAATATATAATCTAATAGACTTAATAGACTATAAGACCTTATATAAAGTAAAGCTTTAATTAATAAAGCTTATCGATATAGTTCTTTCTCTATAAATAGAGTTTTTAGGGTAAAATTCTAGCTTAAGTTACTAGCTTAGCTTAGAGGGGGGGTAGGTATTTAAAGCTAGATATTTAGCTTTAAAAGTACCTAATTAGGTAAAAAGGGTATTAAACCGGCTACTAAGAAGCTATTCTTAATCGTCTCTAATTTAAAAGCTTTAATTCGTATAGAGAGGTATACTTTAAGGAAGTTAAGTTTATTAATATAGTTAATCCTAGTCTATATTTTTAATTTAACTAGCCGACTATATATCCGCTTTAATACTATAAGATAGCTGATATCGAGTAGTTATAAAAGGTAAGAGGAATATAGTAGTATATAATTAGTATAATATTATTTTACTTATAAATTTTATCGAACTTTAGTATTAAATAGCTTCTATAGCTATCTAGTACTAAAAGTCGATACCTTCCCTTTATATACGAAGAGGTCGAAGGAATAAGGAGCTTTTAAAGCTAGTAAAGCCTAATTTTATTAGAAGTCTAACTATTTAGACTAACTTTAAAACGCTAGTTCCCCGATTTAACGAAGACTTTACCTTTAAAAATTATATATAGAGGAAGTACCTAACCGGAAGTATTTATATACTTAATTATAGTTACCTACTCGCGATTTCTAGGCTATAAAAGCGATCGCCGACTGTAGTATTTAGCCCTTATAATAACCTTAGTAGTTACTATTAATCCTATTATAAACCTAGTTTTATTAAAGTTATAAATATTATTAGGATCGATTCTAAATTAAAGGATTATCTTTTAAACTAAATTAAACTACTCCCTAATAATCTTTAGGTCTTTATATTTTATACGCTTATAATTATAATACTTCGAGAATCGGGAGGAAAGGAGAGGATACTATTTTATAAAATTTATAACCTAATTCTTACTAACTAAGAGGACTAGGATAGTTCTATATTATTAGAGGAGAAGATTCGCTATTTCTTATACTATATAGGGCCGGGGGGCTAATCTATAAAAATCTATAGAGAGTATCTATTTTTAAAGCGATTCCTCCTTACTTTTAGTTAACTTATAGTTATTAGCGCGTATTTTAAGATAAAAGGTATTACCGGTAAGGCGCCGTTATAAAGTAGTATAGGGGATTTTAAAAGAGCGCGCTACCTTATAAATTAAAGAAATTTCTTGATTCTTAAAAGCCTAGATAGCTAGTAAGATCCTACCCTCTTACTCTATTGAATTTCTAGAGCGTTAAGAGCGAATTGGCAGTATAGTAGGTGGTTAAACTAACTAGGTACTAATTTATAGACGCGTTTTAGATAGGTAGCCTACTCGCTAGTAATGGCCCACTTACTTGTGAAATACGTTATATAACTATATTATTTAGTAGTAGATCTAATATAGCTACTAATACTACTAATTAGTTATATATACTATATATAAGAAGGGAGGGAGCTATAACGTATTTCACTACCGAGCGGCCACTACCCCCGATTGGCTACCCTAACTAAATATTTTAATTTTAAATATAAATTTCTTAACTAAAACTCTATTAAATTAAATTAACTAAGTGGTCTATCTAGATATATTTCCCTTCTATATCCTAGTAATCTATATATTCTATAGCCCTAGGGGGGCTATATATATAGCTATATAGCTAATTCTCTAGCTATACTAGGGCTAGGGGGAGGTACTTTAGTTACTTCCTATTACTATATTATTAATATAGAGGCTTCTTAAACTAAAAGGCCTTCTTTAGTAGATATAAGCCTTTAGGATTAAATATACTTTTACTTCTACTTCTTGTTAATAGTATATAATTCTTTATTTTCTTTAGCTAGTAAGATAGTACTTTATATTATAAGATAGAAGCCTTTTATAAGCTAGTTTAATATATAATCTAATAGATTAGGTAAGCTTTAAGATTTTATATAAAGTAAAGCTTTAATTAATAAAGCTTAATAATATAGTTCTTTCTCTATAAAGGGGATTTTTAGAGTAAAATTCTAGTTTAATTTACTATCCTAGCTTAGAGGGGGGGTAGGTATTTAAAGTTAGATATTTAGCTTTAAAAGTATCTAATTAGATAAAAAAGGTACTAAACCGGCTACTAAGAAGCTATTTTAAATTATCTCTAATTTAAAAGCTTTAATTTATATAAGGGGATATACTTTAAGGAAGTTAAATCTATTAATATAGTTAATCTAGGCCTATATCTTAGATTTAACTATCTAACTATATAAGTATTTTAATACTATAAAAATAGCCAATATTAAAAGGTTATAAAAGATAAGATAAATATACTAGTATATAAATTAATATAATATAATTTTACTTATAAATTTTATTAAACTTTAGTATTAAATAACTTCTATAGCTATTAAGTACTAAAAGCTAATATATTCCCTTTATATATAAAGAGGTACTAGGAATAAAGAGTTTCTTAAGCTAATAAAGTCTAATTTTATTAAAGGTCTAGCTATTAGGACTAACTTTAAAGTATTAATCCTTTAGAAGGCTATTAAACTAAGATTTAATCAAGACTTTACCTTTAAAAATAATATATAGAGGAAGTACCTACCCTACTATATTTATATATTTAACTACTATTATCTATTTATAATTTCTAGGTTATAAAACTAACCTTTAACTATAGTATTTACTCCTTATAATAACCCTTATAATTATAGTTAACCTTATTATTAAACTAGTCAAAATAGCCTTAGGGTAGCCGGTCTAGTATCCTTTTTACTTAATTAGGTACTTTCTAAATTAAATATTTATCTTCGAATACTAATCCCCCCTCCCCCCTAGCTAGGTATAAGATGTCGACCAAAAATGGTGCACTTCCATACGTTCTTTACATTTCTTATTGTATTTAGTAGTCAGCAGCCACTTACCGCGATTATATAAGCATACAGTAGGATATCTTCGGAGGAGAAGACTCCTCCTTAAATATATACTCATTTTTCCCTTTAGTCCAGTATATATACTATGTAACCATCGTAAAGCAGCCTCTCTTTCGTTTAACAATTATAAGCTCGGTATCCTAGTCGATAAAATTTAATTATACTAATTAAAGACGACTACAGTCTACTTAAAGATAAGCTACTATACCCCTAAGTATATAGTATAGACGTATTTTTTACTTACCTAGTAATTACTATCTAGTCCTCCCCCGAGTATATAGCGTAGACGTACTATTACTTACCTAGCAATTCCTACCTATCCTTACCCCTAAGTATATAGTATAGATATAACTTTACTTATCTAGTAATTCCTATTCTATCCTTAACTAATTTATCTAAAAGAAGCTATAGAATAAGTAATATTATTCCTATATAACGACTCTAGTATTAGAGTTACTAAGTAGGTCTCGAGTATACCTAGAGTACATATTATTCTAAGGAACTTAACCTAATAGTATATCTAGTTCGCGTAGGTAGAGATAATCTCTAAAAACCTTAATATTTAGAACTATATTAACCCGAATATTAGTAAGGATAAACGGACTTCCCTACCGAAGAAACTACTATAGCTAACTAAAGATAACGAGAAATATACTCGTATCGAAGGTCGATTAATAAGAGAAGGTTAACTCGACTATAATAATAATCGGAAAGACTATAATAATAACCTATCCGAGTATAAGATAATTAAGTTAGTACTAGATAAGGTATCTAAGAGGATCTAGAATATACTAGCTATCGAGATCTAGAACTTAATAGTTAAAATATAGGATACTAGGAAGCTACTAACTACCCTATAAGTATATTTCTTATATTCGGATATAAAGCGGGTCTAAATTATTAGAAGATAGTAGATAGTTATAGTAATAATACTAATTAAAGATATAGTAATTAATAGCTAGTTAATAAAATTAGAGAATCTCTATACTAAATACTTAGCTACTAAAGTAAGCTTTATAGCTAATAACTATAACGTAATCTATAACTTCCTAATAGTACTTAAACCTCTTAAACCTTAGTTCTACTACTATTAGTACTAAAAAGTCTTCGAATAATAAGATAGTAAGTATACGTTTACTAACGTAGTAAATATATACCAGTCGGAACGATTACTCTTTAACCGGAAGAGAATAATTAAGATAAAAGTACTATAAGCTACTTTTATAATACTTAGTAGTTAGGATAAAGCCGGAAAGCTAGCGGCTATAACTATAATAACGACTATAAAAACTACAAAAAGTAAGAAGACGCGAATCCCTTCTTATATATATAATAAGAGTTATTACTTTTCTATATACCTATACCTAGTAAAGGTAGTATACCTAGCTAATTAGAAACCTAATATAGAAGTTTAAAAGAATATATAAGCGAAGATCGATAATCTTACCGAGAAAGGATAGGAATTAATTAAAAGGCTTCTTAATAAGCTAGCCGAAGAAGAGAGTATAATATAGGTATAGGTATACTTTACTGTCCTTAGAACTAAATACTCGATAGCTATCTAGGATACCTCTTACCTAAGTAATAGTTTATAATCTATTTTAAGAGACCGCTAGCTAGTTAATTTAGTAACTAGTCGATATATTACTAACGATAGGAATCTCTTTATTAAATTTATAGAAAGGGTATAAATACTAAGGGTCGGTAATATATTTACTAAGGTCTATAGTACTAGCTAAGTTAAGATTAAAACTATTAGTTACTATAGTTAACCTATTAATCTTACCCTAAATAATATCGAATACTCTCCTAGCTTCTACTATAATTTAATCTTAGTAGTAGTTATAAAATAAAAAGGGTATAAAGTAGACTTCGATAATCTAACTATTATCTATAAGCCTATAGGCCGGATATTTATAAAGATAGAAGAGATTAGGAACTTCTTTATACTCCTATACGTAGACTTTATATTTCTAGTAGCTTTTACTATAATATCGTTTAATATAATATAACAGTTAGTATAGTAACTAGTATTAAAGGTAATAGCCGAAAAATAGTACCGACGACTAGGCTATATATATAGCGAAAGAGTTGAATAGCTTACCGAAATAGTAGAAGGAATTTAAATTATAGACCCTTCCCTAAAAGATATATAGAATATAGAAAGTAACCCTAAGTTATATAAGACTTACTAACTTAGTAGGATACTAAAGTAAGTATCTCGCTATATTTAAGGAACGAACTTCGGACTATTTAGTTATATATATTTCGACCTTATTATACTCCTAGAAGTATATAATAATAATAAGTAGATCTTATACTTCTATATTAATAGTATCTAATATTACTAGGCCTTAATATATAAAAAGAAGAGTAATTACTAAGAGGCAATTATTAAATTCGTCTTATAAATATATACTTAGTTTAGCCTACTAATATATATCTTCTACTCCGATAATAAAGGATTAATCGATTATATAATAGTAGAATTCCTAAAGGAAAACGGGATCGTTATCTAATAAATAGTCGTCGGGACGCTAGAATAGAATAGTTTTACTAAGCGATCTAGGGAGATAATCGTTACTAAAGTATAGCTACTTCTTTAAGAAGTAAAACTTCTAAAGAATCTCTAGCCCGAAGTAGTATAAGCGGCTATCTATATTATTAATAGATCGCCTATAAAATTAAACTCTAGCGAATAGATTATACCTCAGTAAGAATTCTACTAATAAGGAATAGGTACCTTTATTCTAATTAACCTATTAAATCTTAGGGTTTATAGATACTGTACCTATATTAGGATATAGGGAATTCCTTTATTAGACAAAATATATAACCGAGCGGAGATCGGGTATATTATAGGATTTCGCGTAAGTAATATCTAGAAGGTCTAGTTCCTATATATAAACAGTTATAAGTATATTCAGGACGCTACCTTCGATAAGAATCTTAACTTTATAAACTACCTAATAGAACCACTAAGGATCCCGGTTATTAACTTCGCAGAAGTACTTAATAAAGACGAACTAGACGTAGAACTTAAGCGAGCAATTCGCCAGGCTGGCGCAATACCAATTGTCTAGAACGATATACAGACACAGGAAGTGCAAAATGAAGAAGAAGAAGAAGCGACACCAGAGGAGACTTCTTTATCGCAAGAAGCGGGGCACCGACAGCCAATAGAAGACCGGGCTCATAACTGTTGAACGAAAGAGAGGCTGCTTTACGATGGTTACGCAGTATATGTACTGGACCAAAGGGAAAAATGAGTGTGTATTTGAGGAGGAGTCTTCTCCTCCGAAGATATCCTGCTGTATGCTTACATAATCGCGGCAAGTGGCTGCTGACTACTAAATACAACAAGAAATGTAAAGAACGTACGGAAGTGCACCATTTTTGGTCGACATAAGACCCCTAGGTATAGATACCTAAGGGAATACTAGGGTATAATATAGGATTAGGAAATAGAGATAGTACTATATATAATAGTATAGTAGAACTAATAGCTACTTCTCTAGAGAAGTAGTATATAGGGATAATATAACGTAATTCCCAAGCGAGCTGCGCACCCAAGCGAGCTACGTACCCCACCTAACCCATTGAATTTAAATATATATATTTCAACCAGAACGCTATTAAATTAATTAAACTAAAAAGAATCATTTATCTAGATACCTATTGATCCTATATCCTATCTTTCTACACCCACTATACCTTAGTATAGCCCGTGGACGTGGTTCTAACCCTGATTGAGAGCTTCCGCTTAGGGGGGGGGGGGAGGTACTTCCGATACTTCTACTATCTTAGTAATTAATTAAGAAGCTTCCTAAACGGAGAGGCCTTCTTCGGCGGGTATCTACCGTTTAGATCGGGTCTATTTTTACTTCTTCTTCTCGTTTTTAGTATATAAATCGCTTACTTCTTTCTTAAGAAGTACGGTAGATTATATCGTGATCTAGTAGGCTTTTAAAACCTAGTTTATCGCTAAATTTAGCGGGCTCGGAGGGCTTCTCGATCTCGTATAAAGTAATACTTTAATTAATAAGGCTTACTTTTGTAATTAAAGATAGTTTAATAGTATTTTTAGGTCCTAATTACTACCCTAGCTCGGGGGGGGGGGTTAGCGTTTAAAGATAAATATTAAGCTTTAAAATTACCCGATTAGGTAAAAAAGGTATTAAACCTACTACTAAGAAGCTATTTTTAATCGTCTCCGATTTAAAAGCTTTAATTTATATAGAAGGGTATACTTTGAGGAAGTTAAGTTTATTAATATAGTTAATCTTAGTCTATATTTTTATTTTAACTAACCGGCTGTATAACCGTTTTACTACCGTAAAATAACTAATATTAAGTGGTTATAAAAGGTAAGATAAATACGGTAGTATACAAATTAGTATAATCTTATTTTACTTACAAATCTTATCGAATTTTGGGGTTAAATAGCTTCCGTGGCCGTCTAGTACTAAAAGCCAATATACCCCCTTCGTATAAGAAGAAGTAGTTAGAATAAAGAGCTTTTATAGCTAACGAAGACCTATTTTATCTAACGTCTATCTATTTAGACTAACTTTAAAGCGCTAGTTACTAGGAAGGCCTTAAAACCATAATTTAAGGAAGACCTTACCTTTAAAAATAATATATAGAGGGAGGGCCTACCCTACTATATTTATATATTTAATTATAGTTACCTACTCGCGATTTCTAGATTATAAAAGTAATCTCCGACTATAGTATTTACTTCTTATTATAACCCTTACTATTAACGTAATTCCTAAGCGAGCTGCGCACCCAAGCGAGCTGCGCACCCCACCCAAAACGCGTCTATGGTTTAGTACCTAGTTACTTCAACCACCTACTATACCACCAATTCGACCCCGAAGCTCTACAAAATCAGTAGAGTAAGAGGGTAGGATCTTATTAGCTATTAAAGCTTTTAAAAAAAAAGAGATTACCTCTATTCGTGGGGTAGCGCGTATCTTCAACGTACCCGAGTCTATACTCCGCACACGCCTACGCGGTATTTAATAACGCGCGACTTCACGCGCTAACTCTTCTAAATTAACTGCAATTAAAGAGGAATCTCTTTAAAAATAGATACTCTCTATAGATTCTCGTGGATCAGCCCCCCGGCCTTCTTCTGTATAAGAAATAGCGAATCTCCTTCTTTAATAACGCGGAACCACCCCGGTCCTTTTAGTCGGTAAAAACTAGGTTACGAACTTTATTAAACGGTATCCTACCCTTATATCCCGATTCTCGAGACGTTATAATTACGAGCGCGCGAAATATAAAGACCTAAAAATTATTAGAGAATGGTTTAATCTTATTTAGAAAACTATTATCTAATTTAGAATTGACCCAGACGACGTTTATAACTTCGATAAGACCGGATTTGTAATAGGATTAACTGCAACGGTAAGGGTTATAACAAGAAGTAAATACTACAGTCGGAGATCACTTTTATAACCTAGAAATCGCAAGTAGGTAACTGCAATTAAATATATAAATATAGCGGGGTAGGCCCTCCCTCTGTATATTATTTTTAAAGGTAAGGTCTTCCTTAAATCATAGTTTCAAGGCCTTCCTAGCGACTAGCGCTTTAAAGTTAGTCTAAATAGATAGATATTAAATAAAATAGGTCTTCGTTAGCTATAAAAGCTCTTTATTCTAACTACTTCTTCTCGTACGAAGGGGGTATATCGGCTTTTAGTACTAGACGGCTACAGAAGCCATTTAACCCTAAAATTCGATAAGATTTATAAGTAAAATAAGATTATACCAATTTATATACTACCGCATTTATCTTACCTTTTATAACTACTTGATATTGGTTATTTTACAGTAGTAAAACGGTCGTACAGCCGGTTAGTTAAGATGAAAATACGGACCGGGATTAACTATATTAATAAACTTAACTTCCTCGAAGTATACCCTTCTATACGAATTAAAGCTTTTAAATCGGAGACAATTAAAAATAGCTTCTCAGTAGCCGGTTTAATACCTTTTTTACCCGATCGGGTAATTTCAAAGCTTAATATTTATCTTCGAATACCAACCCCCCCCCCGAGCCGGGGTAGCGATTAGGACCTAAAAATACCGTCAAACTATCTTCAATTATAAAAGCAAGCCTCGTTAATTAAAGCATTACTTTATACGAGATCGAGAAGCCCTCCGAGCCCGCTAAATTCAGTAATAAACCAGATTTTAAAAGCCTACTAGATTATAATATAATCTACCGTACTTCTTAAGAAAGAAGTAAGCGATTTACGCGCTAAAAACAAGAAGAAGAAGTAAAAGCGGTCCCAATCTAAAAGGCAGATACCTACCGAAGAAGGCCTCTCAGTTAAAGAAGCTTCTCAATTGGTTACTAAGCTGGTAGAAGCATCGGAAGCACCTCCCCCCCCCCTAAGCGGAAGCTCTCAATCAGGGTTGGAACCACGTCCACAGGCTGTACCAAGGTGTAGTAGGTGTAGAAAGACAGGATATAGGATCAATAGGTATCTAGATAAATGATTCTTTTTAGTTTAATTAATTTAATAGCGTTCTGGTTGAAATATATATATTTAAATTCAATGGGTTAGGTAGGGTACGCAGCTCGCTTGGGTGCGCAGCTCGCTTGGGAATTACGTTATATTAGTCTAATTATTCGAAATTAGGTAATTAAGTATATTTTAGTACTATTAGATAAATATTAGGTTAGATACCTTTTTAACCTTATAAATAAGGCTACCTTTATTACTTTTAAAATAACCTTTTTATCTATTATACTATATACCTACTTTTTCTACTAGACTAATAGAGATTAACTTAAGATAAAAGCCTAGGGAATAGGCTATATTTATTAATTCGAAGACTATTTAATTAGATAATTCGGTAGGTTCTACTAAAATAGTCCTAAAACCTTTAATTTTAGTAGTTATATTACTAATAGAGATATAGGATAAATTCTATATATAATTAATAAATTTACTTATATTATTATATAGATATATATCTAATCCTATATTAATACCTATAAATTATATAAGCTATATAACTTCTATATTTAGATTATTTATCTACTAAACCGTATTATTATTATTATTAATTTATTCTTTTAGTCTAACTTGGCTTTTTAGTCTAAATTATACCTTTTTAGGGCATTTTTATATATATAGTTAAATCCTTTATATTAATAGGCTTTTTTAAAGTATTCTTCTATATTAGGTAATACTATCTACCTATTTAGTCGTATTTTTAGATTAATATATCGGTAGTTATTAAATATATGATTTCCTTATTTAGGGTCTTCTTAATAAGGGTGTTATAGATTACGTATCGTTTTCGTCTAATCTTTCTATCAGCTTTTTCCGCTTTAGTTATTACCCTAAAAAGTAGTATATATAACCTTTATTACTATCTTTAGTAGGTTTAGATAAATAGAATTATAGTATTTTTTAAATAACTAATAAAAATCGGGTATATTATTACCTAATTCTATAATTATCATTAGGTAATTAGTCTAATATTCTATAAAATATAGGGACAATAATCCTATAGCTTTAAGAAAATCGTATAAAGTATATAATTTAGTAGCTTTAGCGATCTCTATTTAGGATACTTCTATATAGACATTCTCCTAATTTATAAGCTATTTTTTAATCGATCGATTATATAAAAGTCCTTATTATAAAGAATAACATAATCGGTAAACGAGCCGCCACTGTAAACGAGCCGCCACCCTACCTAAAACGCGTCTATAAATTAGTACCTAGTTATTTTAACTACCTACTATACCACCAATTCGCTCTCAATCCGCTAGTAAATTAGAACAGTAAGAGGGTAGGCTTTTATTAGCTATCCAGGCTCTTCAAAATAGAGATATTAGCTCTGTTACTCTTACTATATATACTTTTAATATCCTACGTATAACTTTACGCGACCGCCTCTCTAGCTATTCTTAACGAAGTACTATATATATAAATCTATAGAAATTGATAATAACTAAAGAGGAGTCTCTTTAAAAATAGATTCTCTCTATAGATTCTCGCGGATTAGCTCCCCGGCCCTCTATAGTACGAGAAATAGCGAATCTTCTTCTCGAAAAGTGTAGAACTACCCCGGTTATTTTAATCGGAGATAAATAGGTATATAACTTTATCAAACAGTACCCTATCCTTTTATCCCGATTCTTAAAACGTTATAATTACGAGCGTATAAAATATAAAGACCTAAAAATTATTAGAGAATAGTTTAATCTTATTTAAAAAACTATTATTTAGTATAGAATCGATCTAAATAATATTTATAACTTTAATAAGACGGGTTTTACTATAGGATTTACCGTAACGGTAAAGGTTATTATTAGACGTAAATACTACAGTTAGAGATTACTTTTATAACCTAGAAATCGCGAGTAGGTAACTACAATTAAATATATAAACGCGGCGGGGTAGGCCCTCCCTCCGTATATTATTTTTAAAGGTAAGGTCTTCTTTAAATCATGGTTTTAGGGCCTTCCTAGCGACTAGCGCTTTAAAGTTAGTCTAAATAGATAGATATTAGATAAAATTAGCCTTTATTAGTTATAAAAGCTCTTTATTCTAGCTACTTCTTCTTATATAAAGGGGGTATATCGGCTTTTAGTACTCGACGGCTATAGAAGCTATTTAATCCCTCAATTCGATAAGATTTATAAGAAAAATAAGATTATACCAATTTATATACCACTATATTCTTCTTATCTTTTATAACCCCTCGATATCAGTTATTTTACAGTGGTAAAACAGTCGTACAGCCGGTTAGTTAAGATAAAAATACAGACCGGGATTAACTATATTAATAAACTTAAGTTCCTTGTGTTACGATTGGCATGTTTGTTTGTTTGTTTGTTTACTGTTTGCATTGTTTGTAAAGTGGTAGCTATATTAACTAGCTATCTCCTACTTTACAACTTGCTTCTTCTTTCTCTCTATCTTAGTTATTTTGAATTGATACACTCTTCCATCTTTGCAAGACCTGGTACGTCACATGATAACTAAGATCCTTACTACGCAGTCCTGTAGTAAGTAGTGGCACGCTTTCGTATACCGTATAGAAGTCTTATAGCGAGTACATTCTCGGTCGAAGCATCTTTTCTCTTTTGGACAGTCCGGTGACGCGGCAGACCTCAGGTTGCGAGCTAGAGACTAGACTGCTCCGGGACGATCAAGTAAGCCGTGTGCGAGAGACTTGTTCGGACCCTCCTATCCAGAACCCTGAATTTTTTCTTTTTCTTCGTGAAACTAAATTCTTAAATCCACCTTTTCTCTTCTTCTTTTCGAAACGCCCAGGCCACGGTTCCAGTGCAATTTTTCAACCTCGCTCCCTTTCCTCGATCCTTGTTAAAATAGATTAATAACAATAACTTCGCGCCGAACTTAGCGCCGAATTCGCCGCTATAATCGAGACCCTTCGCGGTAAAATCCGAAATCTTTAATAGACACTCTAATAGTAAGTATAGGTTTAACAACTACCTATCCCCTAAGTAAGACGTCTAAAGTCTTCGCTTCTAGACCCAGAGAAGTTTACCGGTTAGTCAGTTAAATATAATATATGGGACGCTGCTATTTGTATAAAACTCGCTATCGATAGACCAGCGATCGGAGATTTAACAGCCTAGTTCTATTACGTTTATCTCAACCTCGTAAGCTAAGTTTAGGCTATAGTCCTACCCTAGCTCGCTATTGTACGTGATTCCGGCGTATACGATTTTAATACAATTCTCGATTAACTCCGTCGCGTTTACGATAATCCTAATAAGATTTAAGAAGCCGAAGATCGTCTCCTTTCGATTAAGTAGGAAACCGATTCGATCCCCGCTTATATTGCTAAGTTCGAAAGAGTTCTCTACGAAGCTAAAGGTCAAGAATGGCCCGACGTTATAAAGATCTCCGCTTTCCGCAAAGGCCTTAATAATTCACTCCGTAGCCGCCTTTCTTAATAACTAAATCTTCCACGTACTTACCCGGAATTTATTAAGATTGTCTAATAACTGGCTGGTTATTCGTTCTCTACTAATTCCAATTCTAATGTAATAAATTCTACGCTTAATAATTCTTATAATAACGGCGACTGTATAGATCTTGCGGTCGGCTTGCTAGCTATTGACTCGATTAATCTAGATCTAGTTACTCTAGAAGCTGATGACGAAGATGATTTTGATTACGACGCTGCTATTGCTAGTCTAGTATCTAGGGACTAGATGGAATTTCGCGCGGGGGATATGTTACGATTGGCATGTTTGTGTGTTTGTTTGTTTACTGTTTATATTGTTTGCAAAGTGGTAGCTATATTAACTAGCTATCTCCTACTTTGCAACTTGCTTCTTCTTTCTCTCTATCTTAGTTATTTTGAATTGATATACTCTTCCATCTTTGCAAGACCTGGCACGTCACACCTTGGAGTATACCCCTCCGCACGAATTAAAGCTTTAAAATCAGAGATAATTAAAAATAGCTTCTTAGTAGCTAGTTTAATACCTTTTTCGCCCGATCAGGTACTTTTAAAACTTAATATTTATCTTTATACGCTAACCCCCCCCCTAAGCCGGGGTAGCGATTTAAGCCGGAATTTTACCCTAAAAACCCCTTTTAATAGTAAAGATCTATATCGATAGGCTTTATCAATTAAAGCTTTACTTTATACCTAATCTCGAAGCCTAATAAGTCCTTCTAAATGTATATTAGATTAACTTATTAAGGGCTACTAGATTGTAATATATAACGCTATTCTACTAGTAAAAGAAAATAAGGATCTATAGGATAAAAATAAGAATAAGAAGTAAAAGTAGGCTAGATCTAAAAGGTAGATACCTACCGAAGAAGGCCTCTCTATTTAAGAAGCTTCTAAAATAATTACTAGGTTAGTAGAAGTATTAGAAATACCCCTATACCCCCTAGGCAGAAGCTCTCAATTAGGGTTAGAACCACGTCTATAGGCTATACTAAGGTATAGTAGGTATAGAAAGATAGGATATAGGATTAATAGGTATCTAGATAAATAATCCTTTTTAGTTAAATTAATTTAATAGTATTATAGTTAAAATAAATGTATTGAAAAACTATACTCTTAGGTAGGGTGGTAGCTTATTTATAGTAGCGGCTTGTTTACCGATTACGTTATTATTATCGTATTATATAATATTTTCTTACTTTATTTATTAACTAACGTAATCAGTAAACGAGCCGCTACTATAAATAAGCTACCACCCTACCTAAGAGTATAGTTTTTCAATATATTTATTTTAACTATAATACTATTAAATTAATTTAACTAAAAAGGATCATTTATCTAGATACCTATTGATCCTATATCCTGTCTTTCTATACCTACTATACCTTAGTATAGCCCGTAGATATGGTTCTAACCCTAATTAAGAGCTTCCGCCTAGGGGGTATAGGGGTATTTCTGATACTTCTACTAACCTAGTAATTATTTTAGAAGCTTCTTAAATAGAGAGGCCTTCTTTAGTAGGTATCTACCTTTTAGATCTAGCCTACTTTTACTTCTTATTCTTATTTTTATCCTATAGATCCTTATTTTCTTTTACTAGTAGAATAGTGTTATATATTACAATCTAGTAGCCTTTAATAAGTTAATCTAATATATATTTAAAAGGACTTATTGGGCTTCGAGATTAGATACGAAGTAAAGCTTTAATTAATAAAGCTTATCGACGTAGATCTTTACTATTAAAAGGGGTTTTTAGAGTAAAATTCCGGCTTAAATCGCTACCCCGGCTTAGGGGGGGGGTTAGTGTAAAAAGATAAATATTAAGTTTTAAAAGTACCTAATTAGGCGAAAAAGGTATTAAACTAGCTACTAAGAAGCTGTTTTTAATTATCTCCGATTTTAAAGCTTTAATTCGTATAAAGGGGTATACTCCGAGGAACTTAAGTTT
The DNA here is from genome assembly GCA_023627375.1 of Penicillium paneum. NCBI lineage: Eukaryota > Fungi > Ascomycota > Eurotiomycetes > Eurotiales > Aspergillaceae > Penicillium > Penicillium paneum. The sequence goes on from JAMAFK010000076.1 coordinate 16,033, forward strand.
ATTAATATAGTTAATCCCGGTCTATATTTTTATCTTAACTAACCGGCCGTACGACCGTTTTACCACTATAAAATAACCGATATCGAGGGGTTATAAAAGATAAGAAGAATATAGTAGTATATAAATTGGTATAATCTTATTTTTCTTATAAATCTCGTCGAATTAAGGGATTAAATAGCTTCTGTGGCCGTCGAGTACTAAAAGCCGATATACCCCCTTCGTACGAGAAGAAGTAGCTAGAATAAAGAGCTTTTATAACTAACGAAGGCTAATTTTATCTAATATCTATCTATTTAGACTAACTTTAAAGCGCTAGTCGCTAGGAAGGCCTTAAAACTATGATTTAAGGAAGACCTTACCTTTAAAAATAATATATAGAGGGAGGGCCTACCCCGCCGCGTTTATATATTTAATTATAGTTACCTACTCGCGATTTCTAGGTTATAAAAGTGATCTCCGACTATAGTATTTACGTCTAGTAATAACCTTTACCGTTACGGTTAATCCTATAGTAAAACCTATTTTATTAAAGTTATAAATATCGTCTAGATCGATTCTATACTAAACAATAGTTTTTTAAATAAGATTAAACTATTCTCTAATAATTTTTAGGTCTTTATATTTTACGCGCTTATAATTATAACGTCTTAAGAATCGGGATAAAAGGATAGGGTACCGTTTAATAAAGTTATATACCTATTTATCTCCGACCGAAATAACTAGGGTAGTTCTACGCTTTTCGAGAAGAAGATTCGCTATTTCTCGTACTATAGAGGGCCGGGGAGCTAATCCGCGAGAATCTATAGAGAGAATCTATTTTTAAAGAGACTCCTCTTTAGTTATTATCAATTTCTATAGATTTACACGTATAGTACTTCGTTAAGAACAGCCAGAGAGGCAGTCGCGTAAAGTTATACGTAGGATATTAAAAGTATATATAGTAAGAGTAACAGAGCTAATATCTCTATTTTAAAGAGCCTAGATAGCTAATAAAAGCCTACCCTCTTGCTATTCTAATTTACTAGCGGATTGAGAGCGAATTGGTGGCATGGTAGGTAGTTAAAATAACTAGGTGCTAATTTATAGACGCGTTTTGGGTGGGGTGGCGGCTCGTTTACAGTGGCGGCTCGTTTACCGATTACGTTAGGATATCCTTTCTATATTATATAATATAGTAATAGTATACTTTATAATAAGAACTATTATATAATCGATTAATTAAAAAATAGCTTATAAATTAGGAGAATATCTATATAGAAATATTCTAAATAGAGATTACTAAAGCTATAGAATTATATACTTTATATAACTTTCTTAAAGCTATAGGATTATTATCTCTATATTTTATAGAATATTAGATAAATTACCTAATAATAATTAGAGAGTTAGGTAATAATATACTAGATTTTTATTAGTTATATAAAAAATACTATAATTCTATTTATCTAGACCTACTAAAAATTTATATATACTATCTTTTAGGGTAATAACTAAAGTAGTATAAGCTAGTAGAAAGATTAGATAAAATCGATATATAATCTATAATACCCTTATTAAGAAGACCCTAAATAAGGAAATTATATATTTAATAATTACTAATATATTAACCCTAAAATATAACTAATATAATTCCCGGCCGAGCTGCGTACCCGGCCGAGCTGTATACCCTACCTAAAACGCGTTAATTAATTTAACTATTCCTTCTTTAACTACCTATTATACTACCAAAACGCTCCTAATCCTCCCAAAAATCATAAGAAAGGGAGGGTAGAATCTTATTAGCTATCTAGGCTATAAATAATAAAAGAATTGCTACTATTCGTAAAGCAGCGCGCCTTTTTAATATACCTAAATTAATACTCCGAATATATCTCCGCGGGACTCCCTTTCGCGCTAAAACTCGCGCTAATAGTTATAAATTAATAGAAACTAAGGAAGAATCGCTTAAGAAATAGCGAATCTTCTTCTTAAATAATATAGATTTATCCTAGCTCTTTTAGTTAGTAAAAACTAGGTTATAGAATTTATTAAATAGTATCCTCTTCTTTCCTCCCGATTCTTAAGATACTATAATTATAAACGTATAAAATATAAAGATCTAAAAATTATTAGAAAATAGTTTAATCTTATTTAAAAAACTATTATTTAATTTAGAATTAACCCGGACGATATTTATAACTTTAATAAGACCGGTTTTATAATAGGTTTAACTGTAATAGTAAAGGTTATTACTAGAAGTAAATACTATAGTTAGAGATTACTTTTATAACCTAGAAATCGTAAGTAGGTAACTAAAATTAAATATATAAACGCGGTAGGGTAGGCCCTCCCTCTATATATTATTTTTAAAGGTAAGGTCTATATAGAATCTTAGTTTAATAACCCTCTAAATAACTAGTATTTTAAAGTTAGTCTAAATAGCTAGACTTCTAATAAAATTAGACTTTACTAGCTTTAAAAGCTCTTTATTCTATCGACTTTTCTATAGTTAAAGGGTTAGTATTAGCTTCTAGTACTTAATAGTTATAGAAGCTATTTTTAACCCTAAAATTCGATAAGATTTATAAGTAAAATAAAATTATACTAATTTATATACTACTGTATTTATCTTACCTTTTATAACCACTTAATATCGGTTATTTTATAGTAGTAAAGCGGTTATACGGCCGGTTAATTAAAATAAAAATATAGGCTAGGATTAACTATATTAATAAAGATAACTTCCTCGAAGTATACCCCTCTATATAAATTAAAACTTTTAAATTATAGATAATTAAAAATAGCTTCTTAGTAGCTAGTTTAGTACCCTTTTTACCTAATCGGGTCCTTTTAAACCTAAATATTTATCCTTATATACTAACCCCCCCCCCCTAGCTAGGGTAGCGATTAGGATCTAAAAATACCTATAAACTATATTTAATTATAAAAGTAAGCTTTATTAATTAAAGTATTACTTTAGATAAGATTAAGAAGCCCTCCGAACCTACTAAATCACTATATAATCTACTACTATTCTCAAGAAAGAAGTAAGCGATTTATATACTAAAAATAAGAAGAAGAAAAGTAGTCCTATTCTAAACGGTAGATACCTACCGCAGAGGGTCTTTCGGTCTAAGAAGCTTCTAAGATAATCACTAGGTTAGTAGAAGCTTTAGAAATACCACTAGACCCCCTAGGCGGAAGCACTCAATTAGGGTTAGAACTATATCTATAGGCTGTACCAAGGTATAGTAGATATAGAAAGATAGGATATAGGATTAATAGGTATCTAGATAAATATTTTTTTTAGTTTAATTAATTTAATAGCGTTCTGGTTGAAATATATATATTTAAATTGATTGGGTTAGTTAGGGTATACAGCTCGGCCGGGTGCGAAGCTCGGCCGGGAATTATATTAAATAGATAGATAGTATGACCTAATATAGAAGAATAATTTAAAAAAGCCTACTAATATAAAGGATTTAACTATATATATAAAAATACCCTAAAAAGGTATAATTTAGACTAAAAAACCAAATTAGACTAAAAGAAATTAACTATAATAATAATATAGTTTAGTAGATAAATAATCTAAATATAGATATTACGTACCTTATATAATTTATAGGTATTTAATATAGGATTAGATATATATCTATATAATAATATAAGTAAATTTATTAATTATATATAGAATTTATCCTATATCTCTATTAGCGATATAACTACTAAAATTAAAGGTTCTAGGACTATTTTAGTAGAACCTATAGAATTACCTGATAAAATAGTATTTAAATTAATAAATATAGTCTATTCCCTAGGCTTTTATCTTAATCTAATTTCTATTAGACTAGTAAAGAAAGTAGTTATATAGTATAATAGATAAAAGGGTTATCTTAAAAGCTCTAAAGGAAGTCTTATTTATAAGGTTAAAAGGTATCTAACCTAATTTTTATCTAACAGTACTAGAATATATTTAATTACCTAATATAACGATCTAGGTAGGAGCGACTTCCCTTATTCCTTCTAAGAAGGGTAAATAGGCTAAGTAAGGAAATATCGAGTTTTATACTAGAAGTAAATAGAAAGGATATAAGAAGGAGGAACGCCCTTATAGATAGTTTTCCCTTTTCTTCTTCTCTCCTTATACTTAGAATTTTAAAACTAATATACTCTTTCTTTAAATAACCTAATATATAATATAATTCTAAGTATTACTCTAAATTTAACCTTAAACTATATAGTTATATAAGTAGTTATTATAATTAGTTCTAGTTTAGTTTATACCTTTAAAAACTTTTCTTAATTATAATATAGTTCCTAAAACTAGAAGTTTAGTAAGCTATAGAAAGTAACCTCTAGATATCCTAAAGGAAGAAGATACTAGTTAATAAGGACCTATTATCCCTATCCCTAGTCCTTTAAATATAAATACTATTTTAATTAACAATATTAAAAGAGATAAAATATTATATCCTAATAAAGAAATTTCTATTAATAAACTCCTAAAAAGAATCCTAAAATTAAAATAATTTAATACCCTAACTATCTAATATAGGCTTATTAAAAAAGAAAAATAGAAGTTAAATATAGAGATTACTATCCTTTATAAGAAAGAAAAAGAGATGTTGGAATATATATGTTCCATGTTTTGACCGTTTGCTTACTTTATACTATTTGTTTCATTTCATCTAATCAAAAAGTCATGAATTTATTTGATCAAAAGATCATAAAATCATCTGATCATTTATGATATCAAAATGATCTCAAAATTACCAAGCTATCCGCGATATTTATTTGCTATAAGAAAGCACCAAATTGTACTGAATATCAGATTAGATAAATTGACTATTCCTGACCTGAATATATACTTTAATCTTATATTTTTAACCGCCTAGCTGTTTATCTATTTAAATACTAAGTATTTAACCCCTCGAGAGCATAAAACGAAGTATTATACCTAGTTTTACCGCCCTCTAATAGTTATAAGCCCGGCTTAACCCTTTTATCTAAGAGTTAAGACTAAAATTAACGACCTTTTAACCTTTTATCTAATCTTTATTCCAATTTCTCTTCTAATTATATTATAATAATAGAAGTAAAGCCCTCGATTACCCTAAGTTAGTAATCTAATTAGCTAGTCTAGTATATATATATTAGATTAATCACTATTAGTTATAGACTATAGGATTATATTAATCCGGAAGAATAAATAACCCTTCCGATACTAAATAAACCTATTTGTCCTATCTTTACCGAGATATTTACCTAGGGTAAAATAATAGTCGATCTAACTAACCACTAACTAGCTCTCTAGTAAGAAATAAGATAAGAGTGTAAAATCGACTATAAACGATTTAAGATAATAGATAATAGGGCCTAAGCCCTATTCTATATAATTATTAGATCGCTCTTAATTAATAATAGATAACTAGTTAGTAATACTACTACTAGTCGGGATACCCTTTCTACGTTATATAATATATATATACTAACAAATAAAGTAAGAAAATATTATATAATACGATAATAGTATAACGTAATTCCTAAGCGAGCTGTGTACCCAAGCGAGCTGCGCACCCTACCTAACCTATTGAATTTAAATGTATATATTTCAACTAGAATACTATTAAATTAATTAAACTAAAAAGAATTATTTATCTAGACACCTATTAATCCTATATCCTATCTTTCTATATCTACTATACCTTAGTGCAGCCCGTAGACGTGGTTCTAACCCTAATTAAGAGCTTCCGCTTAGGGGGGGGGGAGGTACTTCCGATACTTCTATTAGCTCAGTAACCAATTAAGAAGCTTCTTTAACTGAGAGGCCTTCTTCGGCGGGTATCTACCTTTTAGATCGGGACCGCTTTTACTTCTTCTTCTCGTTTTTAGCGTATAAATCACTTACTTCTTTCTTAAGAAGTACAGTAGATTATATCGTGATCTAGTAGGCTTTTAAAACCTAGTTTATTACTAAATTTAGCGGGCTTGGAGGGCTTCTCGATCTTATACAAAGTAATACTTTAATTAACAAGGCTTGCTTTTATAATTAAAGATAGTTTGACGGTATTTTTGGGTCCTAATCGCTATCCCGGCTCGGGGGGGGGGTTAGTATTCGAAGATAAATATTAAGCTTTAAAATTACCCGATTAGGTAAAAAAGGTATTAAACCGGCTACTAAGAAGCTATTTTTAATTGTCTCCGATTTAAAAGCTTTAATTCGTATAGAAGGGTATACTTCGAGGAAGTTAAGTTTATTAATATAGTTGATCCCGGTCTGTATTTTTATCTCAACTAACCGGCTGTACAACCGTTTTACCACCGCAAAATAACTAATATCAAGTAGTTATAAAAGGTAAGATAAATACGGTAGTATACAAATTAGTATAATCTTATTTTACTTACAAATCTTATCGAATTTTGGGGTTAAATAGCTTCCGTGGCCATCTAGTACTAAAAGCCAATATACCCCCTTCGTATAAGAAGAAGTAGTTAGAATAAAGAGCTTTTATAGCTAACGAAGACCTATTTTATCTAATATCTATCTATTTAGACTAACTTTAAAGCGCCAGTCACTAGGAAGGCCTTAAAACTATAATTTAAGGAAGACCTTACCTTTAAAAATAATATATAGAGGGAGGGCCTACCCTACTATATTTATATATTTAATTACAGTTACCTACTCGCGATTTCTAGGTTATAAAAGTGATCTCTAACCGTAGTATTCACTTCTTATTATAACCCTTACCGTTATAGTTAATCCTATTATAAATCCGGTCTTATCGAAGTTATAAATATCGTCTAGGTTAATTCTAAATTAGATAATAGTTTTCTAAATAAGATTAAACTATTCTCTAATGATTTTTAGATCTTTATATTTTATATACTCGTAATTATAACGTCTCGAGAATCGGGATATAAGGGTAGGATACCGTTTAATAAAGTTCGTAACCTAGTTTTTACCGACTAAAAGGACCGGGGTAGTTCCGTATTATTAAAGAAGGAGATTCGCTATTTCTTATACAGAAGAAGGCCGGGGGGCTAATCTATAAGAATCTATAGAGAGTATCTATTTTTAAAGAGATTCCTCTTTAATTGTAGTTAATTTAGAAGAGTTAGCGTATGAAGTCGCGCGTTATTAAATACCGTATAGGCGTATATAGAGTGTAGACTCGGGTACGTTAAAGATACGCGCTACCCTACGAATAGAGGTAATCTCTTTTTTTTTAAAAGCTTTAATAGCTAATAAGATCCTACCCTCTTGCTCTACTGATTTTATAGAGCTTCCGGGTCGAATTGGTAGTATGGTAGGTGGTTGAAGTAACTAGGTACTAAACCATAGACGCGTTTTGGGTGGGGTGCGTAGCTCGCTTGGGTACGCAGCTCGCTTGGGAATTACGTTACTTTATAATAAGGACTATTACGTAATCGATCGATTAAAAAATAGCTTATAAATTAGGAGAATATCTATATAGAAGTATCCTAAATAGAGATCGCTAAAGTTACTAAATTATATACTTTATATAACTTTCTTAAAGCTATAGGATTATTATCCCTATATTTTATAGAATATTAGACTAATTACCTAATAATAATTATAGAATTAGGTAATAATATACCCGATTTTTATTAGTTATTTAAAAAATACTATAATTCTATTCGTCTAAACCTACTAAAGATAGTAATAAAGGTTATATATACTACCTTTTAGGGTAATAACTAAAGCGGTAAAAGCTAGTAGAAAGATTAGATAAAAACGATATATAATCTATAATACCCTTATTAAGAAGACCCTAAATAAGGAAATTATATATTTAATAACTACTTATATATTAACCTAAAAATACAACTAAATAGGTAGATAGTATTACCTAATATAGGAGAACGCTTTAAAAAAGCCTACTAATATAAAGGCTTTAACTATATATATAAAAATACCCTAAAAAGGTATAATTTAGACTAAAAAGCCGAGTTAGACTAAAAGAATAAATTAATAATAATAACGATACGGTTTAGTAAATAAATAATCTAAAAATAGAAGTTATATAGCTTATATGATTTATAGGTATTTAATATAGGATTAGATATATATCTATATAATAATATAAGTAAATTTGTTAATT
>JAMAFK010000077.1:0-16939 GCA_023627375.1 Penicillium paneum
TGACATGTATAGTAGTTTAGCGATAGTTGCCCTTTCGGCTCAGCCGCCGGGCGTTAATGAATTGTGTGTGTGTGTGTAGAAGGGTAGCTTTGATGAGGTAACCCGTCCGACCACAGACGTGGACTTGTTCAAACCCATGGTTTCGGTTCCGGGCAAGTTGACGGTGAAGCCGGCATGTGAACTCCTGCGGTCCTATAGGGTGTCTCTGTCCACCGTGGAGTTTCCAGTTGGGGCATTCTTTATCCAGAGGGTCTCGGTTGACCATGCCGCTGACGCAGGCAATTGTGCAGTAGGGTCGTGTAGATTGGACGTCTTTTCGAGAGGTCTGTTTGTTGTCCTGACCGGCTTGTGTGCTTTCGCTTTCCTTAGTCGATTGACGATTGTTGCCACGGCCGCGGCTCGACCTGCTGCGCGCCGCTGCTGCCATGGATGGCGAATGCGATTCTTCATCACTGCCGCTGCCTTCGGGCGAAGAATGCTTCGGAGTAGACATTCCTGGTTGACAGCGAGCATGTGATCGTGTATTGTGTGTCTCCAGCTCTAGTTTCCAGTGCGAAGGTCGATAATTGGAGGCTCGCGGGTCTTTACGAAGCGTTTCGGGAATTTTTCTCAACACGTCCCGGTATCTGACCTCCCAGGTCTTTAGTCTGTCGTGTGCCACATCATGCCATTCTTGAGATTGATCTTCGGCGGCCAGCGCTTGAAGGGTAAATGCAAGCACCTGACCGATGGCGGTCTGGTAGAGGCGCCAATCATCGTCCGCCTGCACGTCCTGATTCGGGATACAGGATGGATCGAAATCAGTTTCACCACTTTACTCTCTTTGATTTTTTTCTCGAACCCTATTCGAAACGTGCTAGGCTCTAGTTGCTCTAGCGCGTTTCAGAACTACCGAAATGTACTGTAAGTAGTATCACGTGAAAGTTTACTGTGTAATTTAGATGAAATAGCCATACAGTCTGGTGCTCCCATAGGCAATTTGTATCGTCACCGCCGCGATGCGCCCAGTCTAGTAGCATGCTGCGAAAACTCTCTCTATCGAGGCGTGATCTAGCCTGTGATGCGAGACCTGCCAAATTTGGCTACGTATTAGATGGCGGAAGGGCTGAACGTGCAAGAACCTTTCTATATTCTTTCTGTTTCCCAGTCTGTTTTCATTTAAAATTCCACCTCAATAAATTTTCTCTTAACGTCCATCTAAAGATGGTACATCAATACTACTCTTCCCTGACCAATTATTCTGACAGCTGGCCGGAACCGGTCAATCAGGAAGAACATAATTCCAATGTTAAATGCCAGATTTAGATACTACAAGACGAGAAAGTATGATTTCACAGCTACTGAACCTCTCACTGGGCCGAGAGGGAACGGCGAGTGCGGGTATGCAAACGACGCGAAACAAAAAAAAAGCCTCGATCGGAAGGTCTAATAGCATTGAGTGATCCGCGGCGAGATATTCAGTGTGACATGTACGGCGCGCTCCTCGTCGGCTTCATCAAATATGGATGGAAAGATTTGCTGAAACCGGAAATATTCCATCTCACTCAATGCAGTAGCGTTCGTTCATCGTGGGGATCGCAAAGCTCATAATTTTAATCCCGGTCTCATCATGCTCGAGTCAAACACGCGGAGCCAAGACATGCCCGGGAGACATCCCACAAAGAGCATCTGTGCAAGCTCGAGATTTGGCATGCATATCTAAAGCATCCAGCGCAGCGCGAAGAAAATTCACTGCTAAAGTTTTCTGTGAGCGCTGGTCGCTTTTGGATGGGGAAGATAGCACCAACTTTGGAGTAGATACGCTTAGACGAATATAATCGAACGTCGTAAGATAACCTTTGTCGCCCTAATTCGGAGTAAATTGCGGTAGGGCCCGTTGAGTGACTGGATTCGATCCTTATGCGCAGATTACCGATGGATCCGCCGCGATTGAGCTCGGAGAGCATTCAGGCTTCTTTGGTAGGCAAGCTGAATTAGAAATTCACGCTCACTTTGAGCAAATCTAGGTTCAAATTGAGAAAACTCAGGGATGAGCTCGATGATTATGACACCTTGGGCGGTTTTTTCCTTGAACAACAAATTCCAAGCGTCAGATTCTACTTGAGAAAGTATTATGTCGCATTCTGAGCGGTCCAAATCAAGTAAACCACTGACATGGAGGCATCTTTGCTCGGGATCAAATGATAAAGACGTTGCCGAATCGCGATCGTGCAAAATTTCCGATAGTTGATCAACCGCTGACTGGCCAGATTCACCGCATTCACGTCTTACTATCGGGGCCGGTCTCTGCATTTTGAATTTATCGTGGTGTGTACAGTGTCAAGTTTAACTTAAAGCGAGGATAGAAGAATAGGGTCTCTAGTCCTGAGGGGGGAAATGTGGCCTATTTATGCGTTCGAGGAGGCGGAAAAAAAGGGCAGAATCCTGGGTGGCCTCCTAGGAACTAAATTAAGAGTTTGAATACCCGGATTATGACCAGCCTAGACTTGTGCCCTTTCCTCCGTTTCAAGTGTACGAATGAAGATGCGAGATCGCATTCTTTTGCTAGGCGAAACTAACGCATGGTCTAACAATCACCTTTTTTTGAGGTCCACAGCTCTGAGATGGCTCCCGCCGTCTATTTGGCTTGTTTGCTGGATCAACGTTCTGGATCACCGGTGTCCATACGAGTCTAATACAGAAGCTTTTTTCAAGCTGTTATTTACGACTGTACTGGAATACTGCCAAGAAAGGGGCTCAGGGTTCACGGGAGGGAGGATGAACCGTAATAGGTATAGCGTGTTTCAAGAGAGGGTTTGAGAAAGAATCTCTTTGAGAAAATGGTGAAACTGATTTCGATCCATCCTGTACACAAGAAATATTGAACAACTGTGGGACCACTTTCTGTTTCGATGTCGGAAGTGGACCGCGCACCGGAAGGAAATGCTGCAATGCACCCACACTCACCGAAGTAACATGTCCTTCTTCTTGGGAGGGAAGCCAGCCTCCGATGATCAAAAGTGGAAGCCGAATTTGGAAGCAGTGCGAGCCTCAATACGATTTGCGATCGCTACGGGCCGACTTGAGGCCACTTAACCTAGCCAACGAACGCGGGTAGAATACCTCCCCCCCCCTTTACTAACCCCAACACCTTGTGACAAACGGTAGACGCGCTTCAACTACCGAGGATAGAATGTTGAACACTTGTAGAAGCGCCTTCAAGCCAGTCTACTAATTAATACTAACCCACAGGGTCCAACTATGAGATTGAAAGCTGAGAAGTCAATGCCGAAGGAAATACTGTATGGGCTCCAATGAGACACGGCGTATGCCTAAACATGCATGTACTGGTAGATTAGTGATAGTTGCCCTTTCGGCTCAGCCGCCGGGCATTAATGAATTTTGTGTGTGTGTGTGTGTGTGTGTGTGTAATCCATTGTTGGAACTGATTATGATAAAGACCAGGAAAGTTTTGATCGCAGTCAGGATCATAAATGACTTGAACAGACATCGTGAGAAACAGCCCGGTGACGCTCAACAAGACGTTCGTATGTATATGTGGTAAATAGCCAGGTATCTGAGGGACATATCTGTGTTTAATTCTGGGGATGCGCCAGCAACATTATATGTTTAACATTGATCAACGGAGCCACCAACATGAAGCCGACAGCACCTAGGTGAGCGCTTAATCAAACAATAATTGTCTCATTAAAGCGCGCGACACCCACATTCACTCAAGCTCGCGTTTCAAGTCAAACACTAGACAATTATTTTCCTATTTTTGGAACATGGGGTGAATATCGTTGGACCGCAGGAATTGGTTCTAAAATGACTCAACATTCTAGTGTCGGAGTTATTTTGCACGAACGGCTGTGACAAGCCCAAAGCGGTGTGCTATATATATCCAACCACCCAGGGCTCCAAGGCACGGAGAGGTTACCAGGTCGGGTTAGTCATCACGGCTTGGCAGGCAATAAATTATCTCCCGACGCATCACAACTTTTCTGATTGCGACGTTCGCCTCATCCTCAAGCGTTCCCCTGCACTCGTCGACCTTTATTCAAGGATGGATCTATCTACATTCTGCCAAAGCAACCTTCTGTACACACAGGAGTCATTATCAAGATACCAGCCCTGGTGGATATCATCCAGTCAACCTTGGAGATACTTTTAAAGATGACCGTTGCAAGATACATCACGAGTTAGGATGGGGTGGCTTTTCCACAGTATGGCTCGCGAAGGACAGAGAGTCAGTTTATCCCTGACTAACCTCGCCTATTCCTAGCTAATCTCACGCCAGTCGCAATCAATGGGTCTCGTTGAAGATCATGACCGCAGATTCATCGGTATCGCGAGAGCTGCAAATTTTGAAATTTATGGAGAGACATTCTTGAGGAGAGCACTCTTCAAATTATGTGGTTCAATTACTTGACGCCTTCATCCACGAAGGCCCTAACGGAGTCCACCAATGTCTTGTATTTGAATTACTTGGCCCTTCAGTTGATAAGGTTCTCTCAGACTACCATGAGAGCCACGACAAGATCTGCTCAGAAACCGTACTCCGAATGTCCACGCAGCTTTTGAAAGCTGTCAAATTCATTCACAGAGCCGGCATGTGCCATGGAGGTGAGGGCACTTTTCCCTCTGCATTTATGCGCGAGTTGGTGCCATTGTACTCACTTCTTATTAGACATTAGTGGCCGAAACATCGCATTTAGTTGCACTCATTTGTGGAAACAGCCTGAGGAGCAGCTTTTTGACGTTCTCGGATTCCCGGAAGTTGAGCCGCTGACCCGGATTGACGGCATGTCTTTAGGAAATGGGTTGCCGACCCAGCTGGTCAAAGCAGCAAAATGGGATGAGTGGGTAGACGAGGACGACGAAGATATCAGGCTCTTTGATTTTGGAGAGGGCTTCTTCCAAGGGCAGGAACCTAAAAAGCTGGCCCAGCCAGGCTCATTGAGGGCACCGGAGACGATTTTCTCGGACAGTTTTGATTATCGGGTCGACCTATGGCGCACAGTTGCATGGTACGTCAACATATCTTTCCTTGAAGGAGACATACTTACGGAGATATGAATTGTAGATTTATTCTTTCTTATTCACGACATGGCCATTCTGGTATCTTGGCGAGGATGATGTCCTCATTTTCCAAATGATTGGCTTTGTGGAGAGGTTGCCGACCGAATGGGAGCCTAAGTGGATCTCAATGTTGATGAGGTCTAGCCATGATCTGGAGCTAGATGAAGGTACTGTAAACAAACTGATACACAAATAAACCTGTCGCTAATTTTGCTCAAAGATTACGAAACGTCGAAGCTTGAACGGAAGTTTGCTGGGTTGGTGCCTAATCCGACACTTAAGCCTCTACTTCATGTGATTCAAGGGTTGATGCGATTTTTACCGTCTAGTCGCCTGACTGCAGAGGACGCACTTGATTTGCTTGGCAACGCTCAAGAATAATGAATGAATTCAAAAAAATAGATCGCTCGTCTAACATTAAGAGCCGCGTCATCCAATACGGCAAATCACCCAACACAAAACAAAAACGCCAATACTCAACACCAACACGTTTTTCTATACCATTTCAATAACAGGTATCTCTTTCTTCACGTTTTCAATCCAGTCACGAATATTCTCCACAAAACTCCGGGCAATTCCGGGCTTGATCCCTTTGCCGACGAAGAATTCTGGGTTTTGATCCTTGTAAATGTGTTCAAGTTCAAAGCCATCTGACAGCGTTATGTGACACGCTTGTCGAAATCCAGCTTTGAGGGTATCATCGGTTACATTCGATGCAAGCCACTCACCGTATTCTTTGACAGCTACGTCTTTGAACCCGGGAATCTTCAATGGACCCACATCTCTCAGCCCCGCGGAGGCATCATGCGAGCTAGTGGCCAGTTCAGTGGGATGTGACGGGTGAACATTGATGTTGATGGGTGGATACGGCGATCCATCCCTAAGAATGTTACTACCTTTACGCTTTTCTTTCTCTTGCCTCTGCTGCTCCTCCATGTAGAGCTCATCCCGGATTTCATCTGGAACGTCTTTGTGCGTCTCCAGGACACCACCTTTCTCCACAAAGGTGACCAAACGCCTGAGAGTTTGCGTTCGGAGCCGATAGTGCTTTTTCCCCATTGGATCCAGCCAGCAGTACGGGCCTAAGTGGCAAGCAGCCGAATCACATTTCATCAAGTCATAGACTCTGCGCCAAATTGATTGCTGGCCGCATGCATTTTCTTCAGTATCTAGGCTGTTGACCGTAGGATCAATTGACATATTAGTGGTTCTCGACTGTTGATTTGTGTAGCTGGAATTGTTGTTTAGGGGCTAATACTAATACTGTAATTTAAGCCAGGAAAAAAAAGTAGCTGACTTTATTGAACATTTTACCCATCATTTCCACAAACCATTACTACAGCGTTTTTGAGACTTGGGCCGGATCTCCACCATAGGTGGGGTTGGGTTATACTGATATTGTGGGGATGGCCCTCAGAATATTGAGTAGTTTACGGTTTCCGCAGCAATGTGAGGCGACACTGTGTAACTGCGGGTTCAGAAAAGCAGGCAGAATTGCATGAAAGTAGGTGCTTCTCGGCGATTCATACACATCGGCCATTGGTTAAGGAACGGGGAGAAGTCACTTCTTGCGATAGTATAGATATTTGATCTAGGTAGAACGAATAAAGAATAAACCACGCTAGCATACTGTCATCTCTGCATGGTGTCGAGAATGGACTGTGCATTGTCAACTTACGGGCTCCATCTACGTCCACCACCCCAGGTATCTGGGGCGACGAGATCTATATAACTGGTATAAATAGTATACATACATAATGGGGGTGAGTCTCTGTAGAATAATGTCCCTACAGTCCCAAGCCAGTTCACCTAGAGCCTCTCGATGAAACGTATTCTTATCATGTATGTGTAAAGAAATATTACAGAAGATCAATTCACCTGCTAGAGCTACTATACCTACTGTACTTTTCAGATAGCACAGGACCCTTTAATGACATTCCTCGGCACCTTTCCTCACCAGGCCCACAGAAAGGACATCAATGCCTTTGAAAATAACATTTTGAGCAAAAAAGAATGGGTGGCCTAAGATATGGCCGTGAGGATTTGTACTCTCCTCGAGCCTACCCAGACAGACTTATGGAAGGGGATATTAGTATCTGTCTCATTTAAGGCCTTAGATACAGTTAACTCACGAAGCTCGTTGACGGGTCCTTGAGGTTGAAGGAATTTCCCCGAAATCTTGACTGGATAAGACTCTTCACCAATGTAGAGTACGAGATCCGGAAGCACCTGGCCGGACGGAACAAGATGCTGTCCACTTTGTTGAATATAACCTGGTACTTTGGCATAGTAATTCTGTACAATGTCAGATGGAAGATGAAGGGAGCTGGCGCCAGTATCCACTATGGCCTTGAAATCTGTCCTTTTTGCTGCTTCGTCTCTGCCGTTCTCGATTCCGCCGATTGTATATGATGTAATTGGAAGTTTCCAAAAATCTTTCTCCTTAATATCACATTCCCAAAACCTTACGTCCCTTTTTCCGTAAGGGATCCTGCCGAAAACGTATCTGCCTCTGTCGTTGAACCTCAGGTTGGCCACGAAAACAGGCTCGGGTAGGTCGGTTGCTAGTTTCGCCCAAACGGTATGACAGTTTGCTATATATGCCCTTCATTAACCACTCTTTCGGCACATTGATAATGACAGGCATTTCTAAAGAAGTGCGCACTTACAATTTGCATCATAGCGAGGTTTCAATGCAAATATACCTTCCATAAGAATGCTCCGGGCTATACCACTTTGACCCACAATGGATGAAGCTCTAAATACCATCTGGGCTCCTTGAGTAGTGTCGCCTAATTTCAACTTGTCAAGATACACCCTGTCAAACCGAACGACGAGGCCATCTCCATAGTTGACGCCAGCGTTTAGGCTACTGGATAGAACATTGGCTGTCGGGTCGTATGTATTGCGACCGTGACAAATTGATCTGGGTATAAGCGAAGAATAAAGCCATCTAATATTAATTAGCGTCGAAATCAGACCAAGTAGTATTTCGCACGTTATAGAACTGCCCGTATCCAAGCTCATACTGAAAGGCTTGGGGTTAGAGCCCACGTAGATCGAAAAGAACGGCCATACTCCTATGGAGTTGGATGTCTACCATAAAATGAAAGGTTTCAAATAGTTCTCTTGTGGCGCATCGTCGGGTAACATCGTCACGAGAAATCAAATAAGCAAAGAGGTAGTCGAAAATGGGCACAGGTATACCGAAATGTTGAGAGGAAAAAGAGCAGCGCGGCCTTCATATCTGCCACAGGCAATACCCAACAACCTTTCCCACACGGAAAAACTATATTTCCGATCGAGAAAAGGTGGTGTCTTTGGCGGCATGTTATGTACGGTCGGTAGCGAAATCAGCTTCCTCCCTACAGATAGCTTTTATTTTCTCGGGCCCCACTGCCAAGGCACTAGTGCTAATATTTATCTAACGAACATCAATAAAAGTCAACTGTTTAAGGTATTGGTCGGTATTCGAAACCGGAGTTACGGTTCCAACTTTACTAAACATTATGGATTGTGTTTTGGTTTGGGGTCCACTCGAGTATTGGGTGATGCACGTGACTGAATTCCTTATTATGGAATTGGCTACCGAGACCCCCGGTAGTTGCGGCCCCCAATTTCCTGACTGCGGGAACAATTTGACAGCAGACCCTTGAAAGTAGTACTAAAATTGACAACTTACTGTATAATAGTATCACAAGGTATATGCCGACCGAATATATGTATATATTAACTTACCTCATTATTTTTGATTATATTGGGAATAAGACGCAGGTTTGTGAGGACCCTCAAGATTAGATGCTGACGTTTACCCTCTATCAGGAATAGCGGTCGATCATATCCATGGAATACCGTGGAATGTCAGACCCACATGCAAACAGGACAAATGTCAACAAGGAGTGAAACCAATCTGGCTTTGTTGAGCGGCCGCCCTCTGCTGGTCTTCCAACTGCATTGCACTCCCCAGGGCATCCTCACTACTCGACGAGGTTAAGTGAATACCGTATGACCTAGCGCCGTCATTATTCAGTGCCATACATCTTATAGCACGTGCTGTTCCCTTCTGCTCTTCACGGTCGCTCTGTCCAGGTAAGGTTTTGATCGAAATGAAGGATCCGCTGGAGTGTCTTGCTCATGATGATTGATATTGATAAATCTTAAATGAACAGCTCCTCAAATATGAGCTGTAGCCCATTTGATACTCACGATGACCGGCTATTTGACTCCTATGATCAATCCGATCAATCTCCGCTCTTTGCACCGACTCCAGGATATGGCTTTTTTCAAACCCCCTCTGTGATGAGTTCCACGAGCCCCGAACGTCGCCCGGATGATGATTTTCCCTCGCAGCATCAGGCCTCACAGTTGAGCCAGATTCCACTACTTCAATTAACCGAGTGGGAAGAAGGAAGATTGTATGATGAACTACCACCCAAATGTCTTCACTATTCGATTGTGTGGAAGGTCACCCTGAATAACAAACCCGTGAGAAAAAATACGGAGCAAGACCTGGTTTTGGCTCCCCGGTATTATTGGCGTCTGTTTTTGGAGCCAAAGTTAAACGAACTTGTAGGCAAGAAATTTCACCAAAAGAGTGTTGAACTGGACGATACCACTATCGTTGTATCGGTGAATCATCGTAATCAACCAGATCTCACCCTTTCCTGTGATAAAACAGATGTTGATTGGCCTGCCGTGGAGAAACAACTCCTCGTGTGGGGTGATTGTTTCCGAGACGGGAAGAAGCTAACGCTAAATATGTCATTCAACTATACCGACAGCAGCAATGCCCTGAAGTCCGGCTCAAGATCCACAGATAAAAGAGGCACTTCATATGCCACCCAGCGCATGCTGCTTAAACGTCATGAAGAGATCAATGCTGCAGAGGAGGCCACTGGGCAGCCTCCTGCCTGGGACCATGTTTACAGTCTGATGCGTTGTTCTAGCCGAGCGTGTGACCTGGGACCACATTGCTGGCGCGACTCCATCAGCAAAAAGCACATAAAGCTGACCGTGCAAAATCTGAGGGGCCTTGTGGATTATGTAGATCAGGGTGGGGTGTTGACATCCCACGATGACGTTCCTGAAACGATTCGTGAACAACTATATATACAGGAGCAGCAGCGACTTGAGAGACAAAAGGGAGGTCGTCAATCCTCACCTGGATATCCTCCTATAAACATCACCAACGTCCTCCCTGCGCAGTCCTCCAATCTATCTGCTCTGAGTACGCCGACACCCATGGTGGCCATGTGTCCCGGGAAAACTGCCCCCGATTTTCTGGAGATTCCTGGGCTGCGAGATCTTGCTGTCACTGAATATAGTGACTGGCAACAATCACAAGTGAGTGATGAAAAACTCAAGGCAGAGTTTCGCAAAGCCCGTGATACTGCACTTGAAGATGGACTAGACCTTATGCAGGTTCACGAGGATCAGGATCCGGAATTCTTCATAAAAAATGGTGTTAAACGCGGCATTGCTAGGCGTTTTGTCGGGGACATTAATTATTGGGTCAAGAATTGCAAGTGCAACATGGAAAGTGGATCTATTGCTGAATTCATATAAAGCATCATCATGTTTTTGTTCTATAGTACTTGGTGTGCTTATCGGAGACAAAGATGTACTGAATTTATAATCAAATATTAAGGCTTCTCAATACTCCAACCTGCATGCCGAAAATGGCCCTGTGCGCTTTTTTCTCTCGCACCTACAACATCAACACACCACTTAAGGAAAGTATTGAAACCTTGATCAGGGCTCTGTGCATAAGATAGCCAACGTCGTTTAATGAACGCTTTGAGTTCAGCAAAGAACTCCTCGATCGGATTAAGATCTGGGGAGTAGGGCGGTAGGTACACCAATTTGACCCCAGCAGTAGAACACATCTGCTTGATGCTTTCTGTCCGGTGGAAAGATGCATTATCCATGACAATAACAGATTTCGGTTCCGGCCACCTCCCGCAGTGATGTAGGAGCTGTCGTATAAAATCCTCGAAAACAACAGCATCCGTCGATCCCCGGAAAACCCGCGAAAGGACGACACCATCTTGGGCATACGCGGGCAATATCTGGTATCGCTGTCCCCGGTGGAATTGAGAAATTTGGACAGGCGTCACCCCTGAAGGAGACCACCCAGTCCTTCTAAATCCTGCTCGCTTATCACAGCCAGACTCATCCACATACACTAAGTGATAGGACTGGAAAGACGATATTGAATGAAGGTAGTAGTCTCGTAAGTCGGCATTTTGTTCCCGTGGTATTCTCCGTGCTGCCTTTTTAGTCCAACCAATCGACGCTAGTGCTCTGCCAATGCTGTAGATTGTTACAAGCACACGGAATTCATCCCACAAAAACACCACCATCTCATCCTGGTATAGATCTAGCTTTTCGAAGAGATGTTCGCGGAGAGCTTCTAACATGGGTGGGGTGATGCTTCGTCGCCGACCGATACCATTGGTGGGGGCTCGGACATTTCCAAAGCACCTGAGGTTCGACCGGATGGCCCTGATGGACCGTGGGGTGCAGCGAACAGCTTCGGCGATCTGTGCGTTAGTGAATGGCTCGCGATCTTGGATCATGTCACGAATGAGCTCGTGCTGCCATGGCTCAAGTCTCGGCGCCATACCCGTACCACTGCTGCTGCTCAAGGAACGGCGTGGGACGGGCCACGTCCCATGTTCTACCACGCGATACCCCACACCACATACCACATGACCTCCACCCAGCCAATGGCATTTTATCTCTTGCCGCCCGCGCCTGCGCCTCGTTTTTAGAGCACGAAGCTGAGCCCGGCTGACAATGGCGTCTGTTCTGTTTCCCATGCCATCTCGGTGTTCTTCTCATCGAGATATAGCGGTTAATACATCAATATCTCTAACTCCCTTTTGCCATCTTTCTAACATTGGTCGTTATCTGCATACCTTTGATTCCTATCTTGATTAGAACAGGTCTCCGAGATGGCCCACCCCCCACTTGAAAAGTTCCAGATCGGTTGGATATGTGCCCTGGCGATCGAGGCTGCTGCCGCCAAGGAAATGCTAGATGAAAGATTTGGTATTCTCGACGCGCAAGATCCAAGCGACTCAAATACCTATACCCTAGGTCGAATCGGCAACCACCACGTCGTGATCGCCTGCCTTCCAGGCGGCCAATATGGAACTACATCGGCCACGACTGTTGCGAATAATATGGTTCGCACCTTTTCGAAATCCCTCCGGATTGGACTGATGGTCGGTGTTGGCGGTGGAATTCCGTCGGCTGCTCATGATATTCGGCTTGGTGATATTGTGATTAGCTTCCCTGAAGGTACTTCTGGCGGCGTGATTCAATACGATATGGGCAAAGTCGGTACGAAAGGAGATTTTCATCGAACTGGCTCTTTAAACAGCCCTCCTAAGGCCCTGTTAACAGCAAGCAACTTGATGAGGGCCGCCGAGCTCACGGATGATCCTCGCTATCCTGAACATCTCCTCAAGGCGATCGCTAGAACGGCACGCACTCGGAAGAACTTCGACCGACCACAACAAGACCGGCTTTTCAAACTTGAACACGGTCATCCTACAACTGCGAGCACTTGTGATGGATGCCTAGCAGTATGGGAAGAAACACGAAGTGAGCGTGAGACTAGTGATCCACAATCACACTACGGTACCATTGCATCTGGAAATGCTGTTATCAAGGATGGATACACGCGCGAGCAGCTTAGGCTAAATACCGGGGCATTGTGCGTTGAGATGGAGGCAGCTGGCTTGATGATAGACTTTCCTTGTATTGTCGTCCGGGGCATCTGTGATTACGCCGATACGCATAAGAACAAGGAATGGCAAGGATATGCGGCCTTGGCAGCAGCATCATATGCTAAGGAGCTGTTAGGGTATATACCTACAACCCATGTGTCGCAAGAGAATTTGGTGGTAGATGTGTGTTGTAAGTATAATCTTTGATTGATTTGTATTGAATGACGAGTGGTTGACTTGTATAATAAGCGAGTCTCAAAGAAGAAGTCGAAGGCACCAACAAGCGTTTAGACCGAGCATACGATCAACAAGAACAATACCACAATGAGCAGAAAACAAGGGCTTTGACAGATCAGCAACGACGTTGTCATCAAGTGTTTAAGATAACCAACTATGAGGAGCAAAAGAACATCAATCCGCAAAGAGTGGAGGGAACGTGCCAGTGGGCCCTACAGAGTCCTGAATATAATCGCTGGTGGGAGAGCCGCTGCAATGATCTTCTATGGGTATCAGCCGACCCAGGCTGCGGGAAGTCTGTGCTGGCCAGATCGATCATCGACGATCAAGTGAGGGCTTCAAGTCCAGGAGTGACGTTATGCTTCTTTTTCTTCAAAGACAATGACAGCCAGAACCGTCTTGATATAGCATTGTGTTCGGTACTACATCAACTCTTCAGCCAGCGGCCTCATCTCTTGCCCTACGCTATACCGTCCTGGGATAAGAATGAGGAGAAACTCCAACGAGAGGCGGATGAGCTTTGGCGGATCTTTACAGCGGCCGCATTAGCTGACGTTTCACACAAGACAATTTGCATATTCGATGCGCTGGATGAATGTCGTGAAATGGATCGGGGGCGATTGATTGAGAAGCTGCAGTTCTTTTCTCACCAAACCTCTTCATTAACGACAGATGCCTGTTTGAAATTCCTGGTCACCAGTCGTCCCTACGATCACATACAGGATAATTTTCGAGTAATCACCGATTCTTTCCCGCAAGTACATATCAAGGGAGAGGAAGAAAATGACCGAATTCATGAGGAGATTGACCTAGTGGTGAAACTTCGAGTGAAAGAATTAGCCGAAGTAGCGCAACTGCCACCGGAGGTCCACCAGCGAGTCGAACAGCAACTACTTCAAATGGAACACCGTACTTATCTCTGGCTACATCTAGCCATTGATGATATCCGCACTACTTTTAAGCGCAGCCTTCGGCCTGCAGAGAGTGCCATTACGCTGATACCGCCATCTGTGAATGCAGCATACGAAAATATCCTCTGTCGAGTGCCAGTTGATCAAATGGATACAGTCAAAAAGATCTTGGAGATCATCGTGGCGGCACGACGTCCTCTGACAATACGGGAAATGGCTGTGGCGCTAGGCATTGCCACCTACTCGGAGGCCCGAACAACGATGGAGGCTGGGCTAGATTCAACTCATTTACAGAGAAAACTTCGGCAACTATGTGGCTTATTTGTCTTTACTAACAACTCCAAAATTTATCTCATCCATCAGACTGCCAGAGAGTTTCTGATCCAAAAGAAAAGCTCGGACAGTCTCCATCATACATATTGGAGCGGTCAGAGTGATGCAGAAAACCAGATGGCCGATATATGTTTGCGATACCTTTTGATGGAGGATTTGGAAGACGACGAAGGCGACTCTAATGTTCAAGCCCTCTTGGAATACTCAGCAGTACATTGGACCGATCACGTGCGGAAGATGTCTTTGAAATTAGACCGAAAAGTAAACGATCGACTGCATCGAGTATATGATATGAGTGAAAAACGGTTTTCGTTGTGGTTTCCTATTTTTTGGAAGGCAGTAATGCCATACCACAACCAGCGATTAATGAATGCGCTCAACCTGGCAGCATTTAACGGCCATGACCAGGAGGTTGATTTTCTACTTGCTACAATGAAACAGGATGTCAATACGACCGACGATGCAGGAGCAAGCCCCTTGATATGGGCCTCAAGGAACGGACACGATAAGATCGTGCAGATGCTACTAGAAAGAAGAGCTGATGTCAACGCCCAGGGTGGAACCTACGGAAATGCGCTCCAAGCAGCTTCTTCTAGAGGACACGACAAGGTCGTGCAGATACTACTAGAAAGAGGAGCAAATGTTAACGCCCAGGGTGGAACCTACGGAAATGCGCTCCAAGCAGCTTCTTCTGGAGGACACGACAAGGTCGTGCAGATACTACTAGAGCGAGGAGCAGATGTCAACGCCCAGGGTGGATACCACGCAAATGCGCTCCAAGCAGCTTCTTCTGGAGGACACGACAAGGTCGTGCAGGTACTGCTAGAAAGAGGAGCCGACGTCAACGCCCAGGGTGGAGACTACGAAAATGCGCTCTATACAGCCTCTTCTTGAGGATACGACAAGGTCGTGCAGATGCTACTAGAGCGAGGAGCCGATGTCAACGCCCAGGGTGGATTCTACGGAAATGCGCTCCAAGCAGCTTCTTTTGGGGGACACGACAAGGTCGTGCAGATACTGCTAGAAAGAGGAGCCGACGTCAACGCCCAGGGTGGAGACTACGAAAATGCGCTCTATACAGCCTCTTCTAGAGGATACGACAAGGTCGTGCAGATGCTACTAGAGCGAGGAGCCGATGTCAACGCCCAGGGTGGAAAGTACGGGAATGCGCTCCAAGCAGCTTCTTTTGGAGGAGACGACAAGGTCGTACAGATGCTGCTAGAAAGAAGAGCTGATGTCAACGCCCAGGGTGGAAAGTACGGAAATGCGCTCCAAGCAGCTTCTTTTAGAGGACTCGACAAGGTCGTGCAGATACTACTAGAAAGAGGAGCAGATGTCAACGCCCAGGTTGAATACCACGAAAATGCGCTCTATACAGCTTCTTCTAGAGGACACGACAAGGTCGTGCAGATACTACTAGAAAGAGGAGCAGATGTTAACGCCCAGGGTGAATACTACGGAAATGCGCTCCAAGCAGCTTCTTCTGAAGGACACGATAAGGTCGTGCAGATACTACTAGAAAGAGGAGCAGATGTCAACGCCCAGGGTGGAGACTACGGAAATGCGCTCCAAGCAGCTTCTTTTGGGGGACACGACAAGGTCGTGCAGATACTGCTAGAAAGAGGAGCCGACGTCAACGCCCAGGGTGGATACTACGGAAATGCGCTCTATACAGCCTCTTCTGGAGGATACGACAAGGTCGTGCAGATGCTACTAGAGCGAGGAGCCGATGTCAACGCCCAGGGTGGAGAGTACGGAAATGCGCTCCAAGCAGCTTCTTCTGGAGGATACGACAAGGTCGTGCAGATGCTACTAGAGCGAGGAGCCGATGTCAACGCCCAGGGTGGATTCTACGGAGATACGTTTCAAGTAGCTTCTTATAAAGAATACGCTAATATCGTGCCGATGCTGCTAGGAAGAGGAGCCGATATCAACGTCCAGGGTGGATACTACGGAAATGCGCTCCAAGCAGCTTCTTCTGGAGGACACGACAAGGTCGTGCAGATACTACTAGAAAGAGGAGCAGATGTCAACGCCCAGGGTGGAAAGTACGGAAATGCGCTCCAAGCAGCTTCTTTTGGAGGACACGACAAGGTCGTACAGATACTGCTAGAAAGAGGAGCCGATGTCAACGCCCAGGGTGGAACCTACGGAAATGCGCTCCAAGCAGCTTCTTTTGGAGGACACGATAAGGTCGTGCAGATACTACTAGAGCGAGGAGCAGATGTCAACGCCCAGGGTGGATACCACGCAAATGCGCTCTATAAAGCTTCTTCTAGAGGACACGACAAGGTCGTGCAGATACTACTAGAGCGAGGAGCAGATGTCAACGCCCAGGGTGGATACTACGGAAATGTGCTCTATAAAGCTTCTTCTGAAGAATACGATAATATCGTGCAGGTACTGCTAGAAGAAGGAGCCGATCTGAACACCCAGGGTGGATACTACGGAAATGCGCTCCAAGCAGCTTCTTCTGGAGGACACCACAAGGTCGTGCAGATACTGCTAGAAAGAGGAGCAGATGTCAACGCCCAGGGTGGAAAGTACGGAAATGCGCTCCAAGCAGCTTCTTCTGGAGGACACGACAAGGTCGTGCAGATACTGCTAGAAAGAGGAGCAGATGTCAACGCCCAGGGTGGAAAGTACGGAAATGCGCTCCAA
>JAMAFK010000078.1:0-22090 GCA_023627375.1 Penicillium paneum
AGTGCTAATTCATGGACGCGTTTTTGGATGGGGTGGCGGGTCGCTTGTGGTGGCGGCTCGCTTGTGAATTACGTTAAACTCAATTGATCAGTTTGTTTTCTCACATGTTAGAGGACTCGAAATAGGGACAATTTATTCGTCATTGTACGCTCAAGCCTCTGTTTCAAATAGGAGTTACGGAGTAAATATTAAAGCCAGGTATGATATACAGTGTACTTCCACTGTCCATCTACATCTGCCACGCACAACCGGAAAGGTCGGACACTAAAGACACTACTGAACTACCAAGACACTAAGGAAAGACTAAAGAGAGACTAAAGCGAACTAAAGACGTGAAGCAGCACATGTTGTCTCCACAGTAAAGGAGGGGATTTGACCTAAAGGCATGTCTTATGCGCTGTTAGACCGGCGAGGCTTATGGATGTCTCGGAATGCCCTATTTACAGATCCGATAGGCATCAACTGATGGATTTTAGGTTATACGGGAGCATGAGAGACATAATAATAGTTCATCCCCGGCTATATTAGGCGCATGAAACATAAATTAAAAGAAAAGGAAGAAAGAGGATTATTTGAAAGAAGGTGGTTCTTTTCTTTTGCTCGCTTCGATGAGAAATATCTCCATTAGTTGTCGTGTCCACTCGTTCTCCACAGCTCGGATTCCCCATAAAGTCCACCAGTTCGCGCTTTTCTTCATGGATCTGGAAATTCCGCTCGCTTTTGCCCTTTGATATTCCCATCTCCACCATGGCCAGTCCTGCCCCGGGACACCGCCAGACTTTGCCTTCTCCCCCACCAGCTTACCTCCGATCATCACCTTCATTCACCCCGTCCGAAACACCACGGACTATCCCGAACCGACCCCAGCAGTTGAACCTACGCCACCAAGCATCGCGATCGGAAACCTCCCTTGTCCTTCAACACTCTCCGCGCTCACCGGTCAAAATCGCACATAGCACAGACATTCCCGATGCCTCGAGCGTGCGCATCGAAGGCGCATACAGTGGGCCCACCACACCGCAATTGGACCTCCCTGGGTTCACAGACCTGTCCCTTGACGACCCCGTACAGCCGCCTCAGCAAACCCATCCCCCGCGGCGAGACTCATCACAGGTCTATACACACTCGAATTCGTACGGTCATACCCCAGCGAGCAGCGGCTCATGGTCGGTGATAGAGCCGAAGGATGACGGACATGGAAACAAAAAGAGCCGCCCCTCGTTAGAACGCGCGGGTCAGAGCTACAATGGCTCTTCGGGGGAAAGCTTGGAGAGCGTGGCGCTGGTGGAGGACAGCTGCGAACCCCTGGCCTACCATCACCAGCAACCGGCCGCGGCAGTTACAAGGAAACCCGCACCCAATGGAGATAACCCATCTGGCTCGACGGATAGGCTGGGCGTGAGGCGAACAAGGCTTTCGCGGCCTGTTTCGGCATACTCCTCAACCTCAGATGGGCGTCACCGACGGAACCTTTCCGCATCCCCGTATCTAAATGCGCGCTCCTCGTCAGGAACCCCGGAAAACAGGTCTCTATCATTCCTCAACTTGCTTAACACATCATACCCGCAGCCAGGCCCAACCGCGCAATTCGACAACTCGCGTCTCCAAGCCTCCGTCGGAAACAACGCCTCTCTCCTTAGCCACAAAGAGACATTCGAGATGTACCTGGCGAACGTCAAGAAAACCGACGAGCCAACAGTGCTGTACGAATTCGCCGTGTTCATGGTAAACTCGATGCGCCAGATGCCGGATGTTGAAGACTCCAGCCCGATCACGCGCGCCCGTCTACTCCGAGAATCAAAATCCATCCTCCAGCGCCTCGCAGACCGCAGCTTTCCCTTCGCACAGTACTATCTCGGCGACGGATACGCGTCGGGCCTCTTCAGCAAAGGCGTCGAGGACTACGACCGAGCCTTCCCCCTCTTCCTCGCAGCTAGCAAACACGGCCATGTCGAAGCCTGCTACCGCACAGCGTTGTGCTACGAGTTCGGCTGGGGGTGTCGCGTCGATGGCAGCCGCGCAGTACAGTTCTACCGCCAGGCTGCGTCGAAAAACCACCCGGGCGCCATGATCCGCATGTCCCACGCCTGTATCGCTGGCGATATGGGGCTAGGCAAGCGGTACCGCGAGGGCGTAAAGTGGATGAAACGCGCGACCGAGTCTGCAGATGCACAGTATAACTCCGGCCCGTACGAGCTCGGTGTGATGCACGAAAAAGGCTTCGGAGATGATGTTTTCCCCGATGCTACTTATGCAGCGCAGCTATTTACAAAATCTGCGGAGCTGGGCCATGTCGAAGCTTGCTATCGTCTTGGGGATGCGTATGAACACGGGAAATTAAATTGTCCACGCGACCCAGCGCTCAGTATCCATTTCTATACCAATGCTGCGCAGAACGGGCATCCGCTGGCAATGATGGCGCTTTGTGCGTGGTATCTCGTTGGCGCGGAGCCTGTGCTCGAGAAGGACGAGAACGAGGCGTATGAGTGGGCTCTCCGGGCTGCGAATCTCGGCCTCGCGAAGGCTGAGTATGCTGTCGGCTACTTCACCGAAATGGGCATTGGCTGCCGGCGTGATCCTCTCCAGTCGAATGTGTGGTATGTCAAAGCAGCGGACCAGGGCGATGAGCGAGCCAAGCATCGAATTGCTACAATCCGAGCTGCGGCCGAGGGTAAATATCCAGCTGCTGCACGCAATGACGCGACGCGCAGTGCAGCTCGGCTTAAGAAAGCCGAGCGCAAGTCTCAGACTATAAGTCATGTCCAGGGTGAGTAAAGTAACCCGTTGTATACGCATTTCATTTTGCTAACTGAATTATTAAGAAACCGACGCTGAAATCGATAAGCCTGCCAAACAGAAACGATTCGTCATTTTCTAATCTCAAACCAAACCATACATGACCTGATTTATCCAACGATCTAAATCGCACACTTCCAAGCACCACAACCCCAACCCCGATCCCGGTTACCCTTACCCTCAGCATTACAATACTAGCCTGAAACCTCACGAGAACAGTCTACGAACCAAAATACATACATAATCCCTCTCACCATCACCATCTCTGCATACACCCGCGCCAAGAAAAGCGCGGGCATGAACCCTGTCATTCTACAAGCGATCCTCACATCCCATTATTGAAATCTTCGCCTTTCCCGAGTATCAGTCTGATATCTCGAACCTGTTTATACCACTCTCCTTTCGTATCCATTCTGCATCTGTCATCTCATTTCTCATCTGATCATTTATCTACGTGGTGGTTTCATTCATTCCACTCACACTCATCTTGGCATGCATCTACTTCGCCGGTTTCCTGATTCTTTGTTCTCGGCGGCGTTGTAAAATCTATTCTGCTAATTTATCATTCTACTGGGCATATATGTAACTTCTTGATCGTATTCCGGGACCTCTTTGGTTCCTTAGACCTGAAATTGTTTCCTTTCGCTCATGGGTGAAGGGGATGAATTTGTATACGTAATTAATTCAACGACAGATTTCAATACAAACCAATAAAAGGAATTGAATATCATTCAAAGATACACTTGTCATGCACAGCAGTGCATAATCGTGCTGACTTTCAGCTGGCGGGGGTTCCCCGCCGGATGATCCTCATGATTCTGATCAGTAATCCATACAAGTTAAAAGAATCAAGGAAGCTGGCGAGGTTACTTACAGATAATATTCATAAATCTGTTCATTAATCGAATAGGTCAAAGAACTAAGTCATTGTCATCGGCAATCTCCGACCAAACTCACCATGGGCGTTCATGTGGTTTCAAAGCTGGATAACCGCCAGCATGCGAGCTTCAACCTCGAAGCCATTGCTCAGAAGGAATTATCGGAGTCTTCAGTGAGAATTCGCACGCAGCTGATCAGCCTCACTTCAAACAATTTGACTTACGCCTTAATGGGTGGATTCTTGCATTGGTATGTCCCGAATATCTTCCAAACTAGATGAGGCAGTCGGAAATGCCCTGAAATAAGATTCTCATTGATTATCGGCAGGTGGGACGCATACCCCGTATCCGAGTCCTATCCCGCACCATACAACGACTCCTCGGCATGGGGAATCGTCCCAGCCTGGGGCTACGCAACAGTAGAAGAGACGACAATTCTAGAACTACCCAAAGGAACCCTCCTCTACGGATTCTGGCCTACAACCAGCACACCAACCGACCTCAAACTCAAACGCGGATCACCAGACGACCACTGGCTCGAGACCAGCGCTCATCGTCAGCAACTAATGCCACTGTACAACCGCTACACGGTAACCCGGACATCACGCCCGATCTCCGAACTGACGCACGCACCCAACCTACCAGATTCCGCACGGGACGAGCTAGATCGCATGGCCTGGACCGCGCTGTTCATAGGCGGGGTGGCCGGGTTCGTTCTCAGCGAGTACGTTTTCTCGTCTAAGTCGAGCCAACCTCCCATCCATCCACTGGGGAGCCAAGCTGGGTTGCACTGGACCCTGTCCGACGGGGAATTGTCGTCCGCGGTCGTGGTGAACCTCGCCGCATCGACGAAAACGGCCCGTGTTTTCTCGTACTACCTGTCGCGGAAGATGGATGGTTCCGCGCCGCTTGGCTTGTTGCAGGTTACGTCGGCTGTGGCATCCATCGAGGAGGCGGATCGGAATTTACCCACTACTGTTCCTTCTAAGGTGGTTGGTTATGGAGATGTTGGTTCAGAGGAGTGCGCGGAGTGGTTGGCTAGTCGCAAGCCTTCGAAGATTGTTATCGTTGACTTTGGTGGTCGTGGAAATGCTCTCAAAGACACGCTTTCCCTGATCAAGAAGCATGCCGAGTTGCAATCTTGCAAGTTGGTTATTGTCCAGGTTGGTAATGAGCAGAAAGTATACTCGATGGAGGAGATGATTGCTGGGAGAGCGGCGATGGCGGAGCTTGGAAAGGTTCAATACAACACTTCTGGTGTTCAAGACACAATACTCGAGTCTGTCGGTCCGGAAGCCTATTTCAAAATAAGAGGCGAGCAGTGGGAGAAATGGCTGGATGATCGACACTTGAGCGTTCCGGGAATGCAGATTGCGTTTGGCAGCGGTGTCTCGGGTCCTGATGGTATCGAGGGAGGGTGGGAGAGACTGTGTCGTGGACAAGTAGGAGCTGAAGAGGGGTTGGTTTACAAGATGCAGTGAGACTTGAGGTCAGGGACTAAGTTGAATATAGTATTTAACAGGTAGAATGAGAAGGGTTCGTGAAAGTGAAGTGCTCAAGGCTCCGGACCTTATTCCGAGATTCATTAAAATCATAAATTAAAAGTAGAGAAAAAGTCGAAACTCAAACAGACTATAAGACCTCTTCGTATCGGGGAGCAGGCTCCATGGTGTGAATACTCGCACTGTGCTCACTCAAAGTACACGCTGAATTTATTTGCGCGGACATCGGATGCTCACAAAGATTGAGCTGAGTAGCTGCCGACACTATCAAGTCCGAAAGACGATCGCCGTAAGCTGGAGGAGGACTTTGGCTTCCATACATGAGTTGGATATCTTGCCCATGAATAGTCGCATCTTCCCCAATCATATTAGGTGTCATATGAATCTTAAATGGCATAACTTCCGTGATCTAAATCTCTGTCAGTGTATGTTATAAATATTTGACTGGGTTTTTTGCATACCACAGCTGTAACATTTCCTATCTCGTCGCGGAACTGAGCATTGATAGAAAGCTCGTGCGTAATCTTGAGATGTCTAGTCGAGATACTCTGCGAGCAGGCATCGAAACTTCGAGGCAGAGGAACGGGTATAGTGAAGCGCCATTCAAGTTCCGAATCATCCATCCAAGACTCGTCTCCTTGAGAGAAATCGATCGTCTTGGAGAGAACAGTTTGAGTTTGTGCTGCAGTGATAAACTGCGTGTTGTGTCGCACTGAGTCTGCAGCAGTAGCTTGCAACCGCGCAATTTGTTTCTCAAAGACTTTGATTGTCACAGTGTTGAGCTTGGCGTATTTCAACAGCGGTGCAAACCAGCATTCCATAGGAAATGTGCAACCAAAGGGAACGTTCCGGTCAGTGATGGAGAGGCGATACTGGATGTTTTCTCTGGAGTGGCCCTCGAGAGTCTAGATATCCTCAGTCATCATTTGTAGCAAAGCCTCTCAATTACAATAAACTCACCAGTGGACAATGTAGTCGTAAATAGCTTGTCTCTAAATCAGAAACCTGGTAAATTCGAACCGGCAGCGAGACCACAAAATCGCTTTTGAGGCGTCGCTCGACAATGGCCTCTACGCGATATGTGTGATATTGATGGTTTGCACCAGTGGCTGTGTCGAGGATCTTGCTAGGAAGCGGAATATCGAATAGAAATGTGTGGTCTCCTACCGGCATTTCGAATGCTTTGAGCGTTTTCGAAGAAGCTAGAGGCTGCTCTCGCTCGAATGTGATCTGTTCACGGCTGTCTGATCCCAAGATTCCCTCAAAGGGACTATGAATCGAAGTAAGAAGATAGCCAATACGAAGTATGTGGTGGTAGTCTTACATTGCGAATGTTCCCCTCAATCGCACTTTAATATTCTTGACCGATACGGCTCGTGCAAGGGAGAGATTGAATCTTCCAGTAACAGACACTGGATGCCGCTGTTCTGAAATAAAAACGCATGCTTGATCAAGACTGTGGAATATGCGTTAGATCATGATGGAAAAAGCTAACAGGAACAATCATACCTCAACACGGAGCTGGTAATGTGTTCGCGGAACATCGTCAAAGACCCAAGGAATATTTAGCTTAATAAGTCAGAAGCTATAATATGAATTCAATTGAATTTGGTCTGGCGAATTTACACAGGAAATCATGGCACATTTTCTGTCTTTATACTCGTCTCTGCGCGACGGAGCGGACATTCCTAAACGGGGTCGGGAACTGGATTCAAGGAATCGAACCTACAAGCGCAGCTCTTCACCACAGAAGGAAATACCGACATTCTTGTAATGCTGTCTAAATACCTATGTTATAATAAGTCGCGAAAAGCTCGGTCCTTCGTGGCTTTTTCTGACATGCTAGGGGCATTCCTTGATCTATACTAAAATATCATTCCATGATGTACGACTGCCACTTCAGGATATATACAATATATCATGTTACTTGCGCCTTCTTGTATTAGAAGCATACATAGGATTGGTTCTCATACACTATAGTTCATTAATATTTCTTCACGAGGAAGGCTATACAGCGAGGCACTCCCACTAAACTACTTCAGGTAAGTTTTCCGACGGCCGCTATCCACCACGGAACACTGAAATAACATAATAATTGAAGCAGCATACTCGAAAACAGCGGCCACCGGAAATTTACTAAATGTGGTTTAGCGGGGAGTGTAGCCTTCTTCACATCTCATGAGTTTGATATTTCCTCCGTAGCACCATGATCAGACGACTCTATCCCCGCATAGAAAGTAGCGCACTCAATGTGTATTTACACAAGATTTGAAACCGAGCTGCCTTCTCCTCATCTTTGTGCACGTTCTCAAGCTAGACTGTGAGGAGCAAATTCGAAGTCTGGCATGTCGAGATCTAGCAATAATTGATCATTCGCGCAGTTTGGAAAACCGACATTAAGGAAATTGCTGAAAAAAGTATCGAAATCATCAATTTCAGTCGCCGTTGAGAATGGCATGCTGTCTCCTTCGAAAATCAAACGTTGGTCCGGCCCCGGTCGATGACCGGCCAAGGGGTGTGTGCTCGGAAATCCTGCCTCAAGCCGTCTCCCCACATGCGGGATGTCGGCAGCCGAGTGCGACTGCATATCGTCAGTGGAAGCAAGTTGCCGTGGAGATATATGACTCGATTCATGTGCAGAGTTTAGTCGGCTGATATCGATTTCTGGGCCTATGGAACGTTCCTGGTCTACGGTGGGTTGGATGTTGCTCAACACACGCTGGCCTAGACGAGTCATCACAGCGGCCGCCCACCACGTAGTGCCCATTTCTTTGAGAAATTGATGAAATAAACAGATTTGGGAAATGGCTGTGCGGCGCGCACTTGTCAGTTTGCTTTCTCTGAGCTGTTTGTACGTGACCGAGAAGGCGAGCGAGACGGTGTAACCGATCATGGGAAACGGAACGAAATTCCGAATATCCTGATTGAAACTGAGCGACGCGATGGTAAGGATTGAATGACTTTGTCGGATTTTTGACGCTCTTGGCCGTGATCGGCCTTGCAACCCGCTGGAATGTGTTGACAGAATAATCACAGAATGATAAACAAGCTCCAAGGACTCTGTCGGTCTAGGGGTTAGACATTGTTGCAACTAAATGACGGACGTTTCATACCAAGCAGGTCTAGAGCCATGTCCCAGGCCTCACAGTGCTCCACAATATCTTCAAAGGAGGGAAGATCGAGTTCACTCTGATCCACGCTTTTTATGATCGGTCGGTAGAAGTGAATCACTTCTCCGAGCTTATCGGCAATTCGAAGCCAGACACGAAACGGCGATCGGAACGTTGAAATAACGTCTTCCACCCCCTGGCTTCTGTCTCCGTCGTGTATCATTAGAGGCCTCCCATTCATAGCAGCGTTCCATCGGTCTAGACTCCACAAACACCAGAAAATATTACTGGAAGGTGTATTAGAGTGTTGGTCTGGCCTCAGCAAATGCAACCCCATGGTCTGGGCATGGTGGATACCCTGGGCCAGATTTAAAGAACAATCCTCGGATCCAGTGGAGCCCCATTCGTGCAGTGACAGAAGCGCCAATATTTGTATTGCAAGTACTTTTTTCTCAGGCCGTCTCGAGATGCTTTGCATAGTATCGGTGTATAGGATGTTACTGAATTTCTCCAGTGAAAGAGGATTTGAATCAGGACCAAGGCATAGGAAAGGCACCGCACCCCGGTCCTTCGCTGCGACAAGACACATCACCTGCAGAAGTCGCGGAGCGAGAGTACCCGCTCTATGCTGGTTTCGAACGTAATCTTCATCAAGAAAAGGCAGTAATGGGTGTATCCGACGAAAATATATGTCTATCAAAGCCTGTTGGCAGTCTTTCGGGGGCAGGCAGCCGGGGTGAACATGGGTCCCTCGTGATATTTGTGAAGAGTCAGGGGTTTCGCCCGGATCAATGGAGCTCTCCTCCATGCCCAACCATGCACCTACGTCTCCTTTCTGGGATCGACCGCCCTGCAACCTTGACTCGTTCTGTTCCATGAGAGTCGCCACGGGGTTTGAGTCGCACGCAAAACGACGAGATTCTTGATCGGCCTCTGCAGGTGTATCTGCCCTAGGGCCGATGAAGAATTCGGCCTCTTGTTCCACCGGATTCTGGAGTGAGGAGCCACTTGATCGCTCACATCGGGGAGATGCAGATCTATTTCGGAATGCTGGATCCCGCCTTGATGCTTGAGATGCAGGCCGTCGGCTACCTGTGAGACCAGAGAAGGTGGGTGAACAAGTCACATCAGCTAATTGCTCCTGGGAGGTATTGTGATAGCACCGTTTCTAGAAAAGTTAAGCTCCGACTCCATTATTGCAGGGCTGTCTAGGAGAGAAGGCGACACCTTTTTGTGACGACAAGAGTTACACGCACGCCGTGCATGTCCCCTCTTGGCATTTGTTCCATCGCGACTAATCAAGAAAGTCAGCTCCATTTTGAATGATTTTATACGTTGTATGTCTCATTCATCTTGTTGACAGGTCGTTGCGGGGCTCTTCCCTCTCGGGGGCGGGAACAAGCAGTACGCCATCGGAGCGGCGGTCGTGTCCCAAAAGGGCAAGTCCGAATTATATATTGTGATCAGCCATCTCTACTACTCCGTACTCAATGCTATTATTCCCATCTCAGCTGGCACTTCTATAGCTAATTATCATTCTTCCACCTACAACACCGAAAAGCGGAGAACTGAGTCCTGCATTATTCATTATGCTGTCGGAATCAATGCAAAAAGCCCAGAATATCAATTAGGGCTGTCCTATCCTGGCCTGGATATGCAGGCTACCATAGAACGCAATCTCTATCGGCCGCCATGACCTACGGAAAAGAACCTTCTGGATTTAGCTTGATCTCATATCACTTCTGTCATATATACTTCCCAGCAATAGTTGGAATATCAGAGATCTTTGCACAATATAATATCCAATTTTTCGTGGTCTCATATTCCCGCCCTTTACATCTATGAGTCATGAGCCTAGGATCAGTATGATTTTGATTTATCAAAGACGGCATCTCTGACTATCTGTGCTTTGACTTTGCGGGGCAAAAAGCCTTGTCTAGGTTTTTTTTTGGGACAATAACCCATGGGATATCCTAGTCACCAAGAGTTGGATGACATTGCCGGTCTTCTCTCCCGATTCTCGTATTACTTTTGAAAGGGGCTGTTACAGTGCCAACAGTCTGTCCAAGCGAGTGCTGGCACTGGAACAGTACCTTCGAAAAGCATCAGAAAACCTGCAAGGAAGACGTGTACTCTCTTCAATGAATCGATATGCAATTATGTCTGAGAAAAAGGCACCTAGGAGGAGAGATCGGAGGTCTTATAGGTTATGTCTTGAAGCTTCTAGATAGAATTAGATTTCGCAGAGAATCGGACATAACGTAAACAGAATATCTCGCACTAGTGTTCGAACTTGGCATGGGATCATCGCTAGCATAGGCCATATAATGGTGAACAAGGTCAAGAATCCCTACAGCTACATTCGAAATGAAGTACTAAGTCAAAACCACTTGACAGACTCGTAGATTCCCTTTTCCTTTCTTTCTTTTCATACTTGTTATTTCGTTAGAGAATGCACTTCTTTCATTGAGATAGAACCTGGCGAGTAACATATCGGAGAAGATTAAAAATAGCTTCTAAGCAGACCCTCCCCTAAGCCGGGATAGCGATTGGGACCCAAAAACGCCATCAAACTATATTCAATTACAAAAGCAAGCTCCGTCAATTAAAGCATTGCTTCGTATGAGATCAAGAAGCCCTCCGAGCCCGCTGAATTCGGCGATTAACCAGGTTGAAAGCCTGCCAAATCACTATACAATCTACCGCATTTCTTAAGAAAGAAGTAAGCGATTTACGCGTTAGAAATAAGAAGAAGAAGAAGAAGAAGAAGAAGAAGAAGAAGAAGCAAAAGCGGTCCCGACCTAAACGGCAAATACCCGCCGTAGAGGGCCTTTCGGTTCAAGAAGCTTCTCAATTGATTGACGAGTTGGTGGAAGCAATGCGCTCAAGTAGATCAGCTCTTCACGGAACCGACAGGGCGAGATTACAGGGATAAAAGTATGAATTCCCCGATAGTAGTGCATGCTGATGTCGTCCACAGACTGATCGGTCAACCGAATGATCCGAATGATCAGCAGATACAGAGTGGAATTGAGGTTTGTCGGCTCATACGGTATAGGCTTTCTCCATCGGTATCCTGCTGGCTGGGTCTTGTTTCATGGTCCGGTCGAGGTTGCCTCGGAAGGCATGGAATAAAGATGCGCCCTGGCTTGATTCGTCTCTGTTCAAAAAGAAGCAATTCGCTCTATACTGCTTAGGCGCATTCTTTGTGATGTTCGCCCACCGCAGGCATCTAATATTGATTGCTAACTGTCGACCAAGTGGGGACTCTGGGGTCCGTTCAATTACCTCCCTAGCATAATCAAGAAGAGGCTAAATTCTCTCCCGACCTAGCTTTGTATTTGATCTCGATCATCATGTGAGTACCTTCGTCCTTCCGAACGTCTTGATGCTGATCAGTGGTATGCGTAGTGCTTCCTGAATTCCCGGCCGCATTATCCCTCCGCATATTGCCGATCATATCGGCCATTTCAATGTGATCACTACCTGCGCATTGTCGACGGCAATCTCCATACTCTGTCTGTGGCTGCCCATCCACTATTACCCCTCCCATGCGGAGCTTATTTTTTTTGCGCTGGTTTACGGGTTCGCCGTTGTCTCGCTACTCATGCCCTGTGTCGCAAAGTCAGGAAAGATAGAAACATTGGGTGTCCGATTTGGAACCTTCTAATTGTTGGTTGCTTTCGGGTCTGTTTCTGGCTCACTTTGTGTCTTTCTATTAAATTAATGTGCTCATTCCCCTTCTAGATGTCTTACTGGCCTCCCTATTATGGGCGCCATCCTGAACCAACAGGGCGGGAAGAACTTCGCTGGCCTAGAGATATTTGCTGGTGTGTCTGCGCTAATCAGTGCAAGTTTCCTCTCCATGTCGACATATCAAATGGCTCGTTCCCGAGAACCTGGCGAGTCTGATGATCGGGCGATTGAAGATTTTGTTAGGCGAGAATCAGTGAGCAGGCCTATAAGTTCTTGCCCAAGAAGGATGCGCAATGAGTATGACAGAAAGATCTCTATAAATTCTCTAACTCTTCGGCGAAATGACAATCTTGTGGATAACTTAGTAATCAAGGAACAGGGGAATTCGTTTACGTAGAGATTAGCCGTCGCCTTTAAGCGTTCGGTGCGGTTCAGCCTCGTCTCCACAAAAAAGGGTGTGCTGCCTTGGAACTCTGACGCTAGCCTAGGCACCCATAGGCAGCAGCCTCATTGTGCCTGATCCCCCAGGCCACAAACCTTGACAACATCTCGTGTTTTTATTTAAAAGACGACTTGTTCCTTCATGTTTACTCGACTAGTCTCTTCCTCTGTACTTTCATCCCATCTTGCGACCTTTTGATTTTTGGTTTGTCAGCTCCCAGCTCTTTCCCTTTACCTACACATCACCTGGGCACCTCGTATTTGACTCCCCTTCAATCTTTACCTTTTCCATTCCTATTTGTTACTCTTGATACTCAGCCCTTTTTTCAATTGAGCAACATAATGGCACCTCGAAGTTTCAAAAAGCTTGTCATCACCGTGGGTGGGACATTTCCCAACCTGAGACAGGGTATGAGCCCCCTATTCGCCAGTCGCTCTCTATTTAGCTCACCTCCACCAAAATCTGGATGCTGACCACTCTACTACTCCTAGTGGACATAAAAACACTGATTGAGGAGAATGGAGCGACTTTCAGCACAGCGGTCACGGATGAATGTACCCATCTGGTGACCACTGACAAGGATGTGGAAAAGCAGACTACCAAATGTGAGTACACTACCATATACACAACCTCGGAAGTTTGAAATCCTGTGAATTTGACAATGGCCGGTATACTCGCCCCAATGCTTGAAACGGTGACAGACGGCATTGGGGACGATAATGGCTATATTTGTTTGCAAGCAGCCGGCAATGTTCCAAACTTCCGAGGTATCATTGTGAAGCCTTGGGACTCTCTTGTTAATCACTCAACCAGATAAACAAGCATCTCAAGCCGCCAACTGTCACATTGTCCCGCTTTCGTGGCTTCTTGAATCAACCGAAGCCAAGAAACCATTGCCGGAGTCGAAGTATTCCTTCGGCCAGGCGTTGCAGGCAGATGACGACGAACAGAAGACTGCAGATGCTGCTCCTGCAGAAAACAAGCGTATCACTAGGAAGCGAGTCGCGGATGCGGCTCCTGCTGAAACAAAAGACACCCAGAAGAACGGTGCAGATAGCAAAGCTACACCATCCGAGGATAAGAAGCCTGCAAACAAGAAACGAAGCGCGACTGAAAACCCCGTCAAAAATGGTTCCAACAAAAAGACAAAGGACCTTCAGAAGACAACCATAAAGGCGATTAATGTCCCAATCGATGAGGGGTTCCACGAATTTGGCAAAATCAAGGGTAAGTCTTTAACGCGACACCTAATGTGTGGGCCACAGACTAACACCCATTGTCACAGATCCCAAGGTCTACATTGATAGTGCCGGCCTGATCTGGGATGCTACTCTGAGCCAGACCGTGGCGGCCAATAATGCCAACAAGTTCTATCGCATCCAGTTGTTGAGCGGTACAGACTCAAAGTACTTTACCTGGACACGCTGGGGTCGAGTTGGGGAACATGGGCAGTCAGCCTGTCTCGGAGAAGGCAGTTTAGCAGCCGCGATGAAGCATTATGAAAAGAAGTTCAGAGACAAATCAGGCCTCAAATGGGAGGATCGGCTCGATACTCCTAAATACGGAAAGTACACATTCCTTGAGCGCAACTATGAAGAGGACGATAAAGACGAAGAGCCCGTGAAAAAGGAAAAAACCGTCAAGGAAGAAGAGGACCAGCCCGAGGTAGAGAGTACCTTATCCAAGGGACTTCAAAATCTCATGTCTTTCATCTTTAACAAACAAGATGTTCTGGACACCTTGGCTGCAATGTCCTATGACGTCCACAAACTACCACTTGGAAAGCTCAGCGACCGGACTTTGAAAAGCGGGTTTTCGACTCTCAAAGAGATATCCGAGCTGATGAGTACACCAACTGTGGCTCAAGCAAAATATGGCCAATCATATGATGATGCCATAGAAACGCTGAGCAACCGATATTTCACCTTGATTCCTCACGTGTTTGGCCGCCATCGGCCCCCAACCTTGAACACCAATGCGCAGATTAAGAAGGAAATTGATTTGCTAGAGGCACTGACGGATATGGACGTTGCGAATGAGATCATGGTATCGTCCAAGGAAGGCGATGACATCCACGCGCTGGATCGCCAGTTCCAGAGCCTGGGCATGGAGGAGATGACCGAACGTGAGTATAAACTGCGGAACGCACAATTTTACACTAAACTGACCTTGCCCAGTGGACCACAAATCAACCGAGTTCAAAGAGCTCGAGAACTACTTGAACCACTCCCGCGGCAACACACACAACACGAGCTACAAGGTAGTGAACATCTTCCGTATCGAGCGCAAAGGCGAAAACGACCGCTTCAACACCTCCCCTTATGCCAAAATCCCAAACAGCGACCGCCGCCTCCTCTGGCACGGGTCTCGCAGTACGAACTTCGGTGGTATCCTCAGCCAGGGATTGCGCATTGCGCCACCCGAAGCACCCGTCAACGGCTACATGTTCGGCAAAGGTGTGTATTTAGCAGATACCTCGAGCAAATCTGCAAACTACTGTTGTGCCTACAACAGCCGAGGGATGGGGTTGCTTCTTCTCTGCGATGCCGAGCTCGGTGCGCCCATGCTGGAACTTACACAGAGTAACTACAACGCTGGCGAGGATGCACGCAACTCTGGCAAGATTGCCACACTCGGCAAGGGCTCGAACGTTCCTGGTGGGTGGAAGGATGCTGGATGTTTGAACCCGTCTTTGGAGGGTGTGAAGATGCCTGATGTGGCTATTGGCAGCACCCAGACATCTGATCCTTGTGGCCTGCTATACAATGAGTACATTGTGTATGATGTTGCGCAGATCCGACAGCGCTATTTGTTCCAGGTCAGGATGAACTGAGTGGCTTGCTTTAGCATTTTTTGGAGTATTGGATTAGTGATGGAGTTATTGAGCGGGGCTAGTTCTGTAAGTTTTAGCTGTTTTGAAATTAGCTATGTACAAACATTCGGAGTGTGATGGCAAGCGTAATGTTCACTATAAGACAAGACTTGCTGGATATTCATGTAAGATCTTCATAATTCCGAGGGAACTTCCTGTGAGTAAGTTTTCGCTGCAAAAGTGACATTTTTTGAAACAAAATCTCCTCATAAGCGACATATGAGAACAGGAAAGTATCGCAACAATTTGCTCGCGTTGATAAATGATCTGAGGTGATGACATAGAATATCTGATAATGCCCAATTTCCATCAGATATGGGTTATGAGACTAGCCCAAACCTTTCGGCGTAGTGCTCGCCGGCCCAAAGGGAGCAATCGTCTATCCCTTTGATCAAAACCATCATCGTCATACCAAGATCTTCAATGTCGACCGGTTTGGCGACTGAGATGTCTTCATCCCAACTGCGGAATCGAACTGGAATTGGGTTACAACTTTTGAGGCCTAAATGCCACTGGGATTCGGAAGTTGCAGCCCAGAGAGTGTTCTGTGCATAAAACGAAAGATTTTCAAACTCATGGTGGGAGTCATCCCAGCCATTTTTGAGAAAGCAGTAAAGCCCCTGCAAGGTATATCCGACAATAATAGTCCGTCGAACACTTTCGGCAAATAGCCAGTCCTGCCACGAGACCGTCCTCGAGCTCGAGCTTGGACACGTGATGTCTGCCTCAGTTCCCAGAATTTGTTGCGATCGATGCTGCAGCTGGCGTATCCACGCGATAAACAGAGGCTCTGTTCTTTCTGCATCGGCCCGCTGGCGGATATCTCCATCGAAGAGTCGTATGATCTGTAAAAGTGTCAAGGCTTGCACTGATGCAAGCTGCTCAAGTATAGGGACGGTTGCAAAATGTGAAACTAGGCGATCCGACAGTTGAGAGATGATGCGATAGACTAGATCTTGGTTTGACTCTGTCTTTCTGTCATATAGTGCACAGACACCAAGAACATCTTGGATTGCCTGGGGAGTGTATGGCTCATACAAGTGTCTATGTATGAAAGACGTCCTGCCTTCTGACACAAAAATGCCTGGGAGAGCTTTCATTCGTTTCACAGAATAGATGATTCGAGCTTGGTAGATTTCCCCTGCCAGTACACTCCTACTGGGAGAGTCGTTCAGCCTTATTTGATCAGGAACTGCAAAATCCTGCATGTTTTCCATAACTTCCTGCCAGTCAAGATTGTAATCAGGAAATGAAGGGAGCATATTTTCCATGGGTGGATCTTCGCATGCGAAATCAATCTCGTTTGGCAATTCATCCGCCATACTACAGCGAAGGCCACTATTGCCGGAAAACGCTTCGAAATCAACGAGATTGGGGAATGGCTGTTGTCCTACTCCCGGTGGAACATTGTTCTCCCCAGAGATAGGCGATATGTGTTGATATTGACATTCCAATGAGCGTACCTTGCAGCGGTAGCAACGGGGCACGGCCATATCACATCGCCTTTTCGATCTTGCGCAGCTTACACATGCCTTTGGGTAGGGAGCCGGCATGACGAAAATAAACCTG
The DNA here is from genome assembly GCA_023627375.1 of Penicillium paneum. Lineage (NCBI taxonomy): Eukaryota > Fungi > Ascomycota > Eurotiomycetes > Eurotiales > Aspergillaceae > Penicillium > Penicillium paneum. Next base: position 16,866 of record JAMAFK010000078.1, read on the forward strand.
TAGGAAAACGGCCAACGGAATGAAGCAATGGCAGTGATACTCGGGTTTTAAGTGGGGTGCGGGAAGCCCAATAATTTAGTAGAGGTACTGCAGGATATGTCACGTGACTATATCGGCCGAACGATGTGCTTATATTCTCCGAGATACTAGAGGAATACTCCAATTAACGATGACACGGTGAGCAGGAGGCCAAAAATAGCCGCACCTGAGGCCGTTTTGAGCGTCTCGCTCACCGGAATGGGCCTTGGCGTCACTTGTGATAATGCCCACGGCCGACCGTCCCTACTTCCACCCGTGTGGGTGGTGTACGGAGGCCGATACCCGCCATGCGTGACTTAATTACTATTGGTCAATATTGCCTAGCAGAAAACTAGTCAATGCACTCAACTTATTTTTTCATTCTACCTCAAACTTTTCTTTCTAGCCTAATGCTTTTAATATGATATCTAGCCACTTATGAGGATTTGGAGGGATTTAATAAAGTAGTTAATGAGTAGTGACTGAGAAATATATATTTCTAGGGTTCAGCGATGTATTTTTCGATACCATAACAATGCAAGTTTTCGATTTCTTCAAAACTGATAACTATATGATACTATAAATGCTTATCAATTGCTATCGGACAGTAATGAAATTAAATAAAAGCGTTGGTTGTTAAAATACCATGTTATAATTTATCGATTTTACTATATGTTCTGCGCTGCGCAGCTCGCTTGGGTGCGCAGCTCGCTTGGGAAGGATCCTTTTCAAGAAGAATTATAAGAAAGAAAAATTCCATTTTGAGTAGAGTAGAACTCATTATCCAGGTCAGAAAATAAGGAAAAGCAAGAACTCCATTATCCAGGTTAGAAAATAAGGAAAAGCAAGAACTCATTACCCAGGTTAGAAAATAAGGAAAAGCAAGACAAGACAAAGCAAAGGGGGGGGGGATGGCAAATCACAATCCAAGCCTGTTCAACGAGATGGTCAACGCTTAGGACTACCGAACGGCTTTCTGTTGGGGCTTCGCGGTGGCTGGTTTTTTCTTCCAGATGGAGCGCCAGAGTGCATTGGTAGTGTGCTTGTTAGTGTGCTTGTTAGTGTGCTTGTTTGAGTCGGTCGTTGGGACAGGAGATTATGAGACGTAACGTGTCCAATAAATGTGTAGGATGGGTCATCAGCCGGCATCATGGTCCAGATCTCTATAGGAACCGTGAAAAGAAGGAGACTAGAGCCTTGAAATGCTCCTTCGACGGTGACATTGGTGGACAAAACGTTAGCAGGAATATTGCGAGTAAGCCATTCTTTCCATTGGGTGAAATCTAGGGGAATCTCTTCCCGGACTTTGATGCTAAGTAGCACCCTGTAAGACTCTCGGTCGACGCTTCTTGTGACCGGCCTTGAGCGATTAAAACCGATAGTCACGCTTGGCGAATTCAGTTTAGGGATATGGATTGGTGCAGCCCCAATCTGATTCTGCTGCGCGTAGCGGAAAATTCGGGTATAGATACCAGCCAGCGTCTCGGCCTGGCCGTTCAACTGACGGAGCTCGTCGATGAGAATTCGGGTGAAGGAGAAATGGACATTCAACACTGCTGTCTGATCCCAGGTAGAGGCTGCCATAAACTCTGCGCCGTCGTACGCGCTCAAGGCCCCTGATCCTCCGGAGCAACAATCAAAAAGATAACAAATTTCGCCCGTGTATTGTTCGAGGTAGCCACGAATTTCCCACCAGTTGAGTCTAGGACCTTGCAGGTTACCGGTATGCTGATTGCATTTGCCGCTATTATTTGTTAGCTGGGATACATTGGTAGAATTAAAGATAGGGTAAAACTCACGCCAAGTCCCAGCGACTGGCCACTGTTCCAGCAAACGCCGCATGCCCTGAGTAAACACAAATCCGGAGCGTATCTTCTCCACAACTTCGTCGTGACCAGGAAACAAGACGGTCTAGAAGTTTGAACTGGGACTCGACAAGCGGAATCGTGAAACTCTCGGTCTCAAATCCATAAACAGATTTGAAGACGTCCAGGAGTGCTCTCTCGAGAGGCTCGACCCCTATATCATCATTCTCCCAGTGAAAGGCGATTACAGCTGTCTTTCGATAAGGTTTGAATTTTGTCGCATGGTTTATGGCCGTTTCCAAGTCGGTGGAAAATTGATCAAGGCGCTTTGTGGCCTTGTGCGCTTGAAACGAGTCGGGTGTTTTTGAGGTCGTCATGGTGAAACGTCAAGTGTGAAGGGTCGATGGTCTTGCTAAGGAGGTGTAGTAAGGTAAAGAAGGCGGTAAAAGCGGCCAGGTGGCAAAATGACGGTTCAATACCCCGCTCACCGTGTCAACTAATACTATAATAAGGTAGCAGACGGCAAACGGGCTTCCAGATACGGCCGCAACTGCGGCCGTTTTAGGCCGTCGATTTGCCAAGCTTCGTGCCACGCACTACTGCCTCTGACCACGGCCACGTAATCTCCGCTTGGCGCAGCAACAAGCACCCCTCAGTTTTCTAGCGTTCCCCGAGGGTGTAGCGCCTGCATCTTTGGTCTCTACACTTGGTACTCAGGCTGCGGTTTTCATTCAGGTCAACGCTCCGTCCCTCTTTTCTCCCAGGAGCCTTTTCCACCATGGCACGGAAACGCTGCGCTCAGTGGAAGGCCTCATATATTGGGGCCTTCCCCTGGGGGTCTTGTCGGAATTTTGATATTTGATACTCAATCTGTAAGAGTTTACCCACCTTCTTTTTCCTTTCCTGGCTTTCTTTTGTCAAGAGCAATTACCCTCAACTCCTCACTAGACGATTCCTCGTTCCTACAGTATGGCTCGTTCCCAGCGAAAGGCCAACTCACCTCCGTATAAAGATGAAGATCTCAGCTCCGACGGCTCCGACAGCTCAGATAATACTGGCGATGATCAATATAACACGGATCCTACAGAGCCTGATTGCGAAGACGATCAGCCGAAGGATACCAGCGATATTGCGGAGCTCTTTACAGATAACGAGCATTTACCAGAATACTATCTACAGCAACTTAAGCAGTTTAACGAGTCCGTTTACACCCAGGAGGATTACAGCAAAGGTACTATATCTCTCCTTAACCAAGTTGAAACAAGATAGAATCAGTGAGTTGCAGCCCTTCGTTAGGAAGCCTAGTACATCTGATCTTTCAATACACTATAACTAACTAAAACCCGTCTTAGGTTCTATATATATATTCAAAAAGATCCTCAGTAAGAGTTTTTGAAGTTACCCGTTAGTATTTTGTATACCTTTTTAGATTAGGTATTGAATTTACAATAAGGTAAAAATAGAAGACAACTACCCGGAATTAAGCGGAAGAGCTCGCTGGAAACTTTTTGGAAGGTTTTTCGACTTATTTTTAAAAGAGCCATATCTAGCAAGATTGAAAATCGTATAAATCGACAGATACGCCGTATAAGAATCCCTCCTTTGCCGAATCAAAGCACCGTTGTCCTTCCAAAGACGCTTCAAGTCTACACCGTATAGTTAGTATTAACCAACCTTCTAGGTTATCCGAAAGTTATCCCGAAATCATAAGTTATCCTATAAGGGCCGTGAAAAGTCCACTATATATATAGAGGACTTAACAATGGTCGTCGAGACCGCGATCAGTACTACAAAAAAGAAATTTGGATATAGGAGGCATCGTATCGAGCTCTGCCTCTTCTTACAACTTACTAGCCTTACTGCCAATCGTCCTCAGGCTATATTGAATTTAATATACCGTTATATTCGAATCAGCCTACTTCGAGATCCGTAAGGTAGCCCATATAGAATCGTGATTGAGTTTACCTTCGAGTTTACAAAAGGGTTCCTTAGCACGAAAGATAAGTAAGTAGATATATCAGGGACTTACTATAGTCTTCAGATAGTTAACCAGCACGCAGAAACACCTATATCCTTCCTAAGATCATTTTTAACCTATCGCTTATTCTCAGTCTATATATTTCTTTACTGGGCTTACTCTTCGGGGATCGTGCTTTCAAATAGGTCGAGGGACAGGAGGTTTTATTCTCTATAGATTAGCTCCCTCGTCTAAATATTCCGGAAGATTGTAATAAACTTCCATTACTACTCGATCCGGCTTTAGACGCTATTCCAGTATTCCGACAAACAGAACGGTTATTGTAAGGAATAAGCATCTCCCCCGACAAGCCTCTACCATACTCTACACTACTACCGTAGGTCAAAACAATTAGAGTTATTACTGGATTTCGACAAGTTACTCGCCCCTATAGCTTGCGATATAGCGCTGCCAAAGCGTTAGATAATAGCGGTAACTCACTTTCTATACGTATATCTTATACAATCACAACTTACTAATCGTGGCTTCTTTTATTTTAGGCTCCGTGAGCGACTCTCTTTGTAATTTGATTATATACCATACCGATACTCGCACCTTTCTAAAGTACTACCTTAATAGAAGGATTGATAAAAACCTACCTACCTTAATTCGCGGTCTCAATCTAGACGAGGATATTATATACGCAGCCTGCCGGATGAGCAGGACCATCGATCTAAACCGGCCGCAAGACCTAACAACTGTGCAATCGTCCTCTATCAACTAAAGGCCGGAAATTCTAGTATTAGTCCAGCGGCGTGATGAGCTTCGTCAAAAACTTGGTCGACCCCTCTTATAGCATCGAGGCACTGTCAAATATAAGGCTTATAGAAAGCTAAATCAAGAAATCAACAGCGCGAGAGAACGGGCCAGAAATACGTTATTATCACAGATTCAGGAGGAATATGACCAAGAGCAACCTATACTAGAAGTTTAACGATAGTTATCCGAGGCTACGCTTAAAAAAGAGGTTAAAACTAAACTAGAACGATCAGAGGAGCTTCCTCTACCTTAAAAGCGTCTGATCGAATACCTATTAAGTTTACCACCTCCAACTTTAGATCAAGAGATACATCGGCGGACTAAAGCAATCGATACTATCGCTGTTTACTATCAATTTAAGGAAGGGGAAACGTGCCGTCTACCGCGTAACAAACGTTTTGAGAATAACGTAGTCGAGCTAGATAGTCCTAGCAATCACCCCTCAGAAGATAAAGCGACCGAGAGCAAGTCTCGACCAGATTCTCCTCTTCAGGCTACTTTCCGATCTATAATAAAGGATTACCGACTGTTACCTGCCAGGTTCAATCTTAAAAGATGAAGTGCATTTCTAAACGAATATCAAGTATGAAGAGGAAAAAGAAAGAAAACAAACGCAAAGCAACAGT
>JAMAFK010000079.1:0-20263 GCA_023627375.1 Penicillium paneum
ATTAGTTAGTAAGAAAATAACGAATTATTACTATATTAATAACCGAAGTAGAACTTATTATACTTTCTAAGGTAGTAAAATACCTACTTTAGATAAAAAGATTACTTAGATTAATTAAATTTAACCCGGAAAACGGCCTAATACTATTATATAATAATAAATAAACCATTAATCTAATAATAAAACCTAATTTATTATATTAGATAAAATTACGTTACGTAGATATAAATTAGTATTAGCTAAGAGAAAGGGTAAGAAATAGAGATATATATCTCTAATAGATTTAGACGAATAATATGATTACCGACGGATTGACAAAATACCTTCCGTCCTAAAAGTATATTAAATTCCTAAATCAGTTAAATTTAAGACGATTACCTAATCGGGTAACTAAGTTTAATAATATTTGATTCCTTCCTGTTTACTTGCTTTTTATCCTATAATTGTAGCTTTTAACTAAGGTTAAAATCTGAAGGGGTGTATTAGAATATATATATTCTGTGTTTTGACCGTTTGTTTACCTTATGCTGTTTGTTTTATTTTATCTGATTAAAAAGTTATGAATTTATTTAATTAAAAGATTATGAAATCATCTGATTAATTATAATATCAAAATGATCTTAAAATTGCTGAGCTATCCGCGATGTTTGTTTGCTATAAGAAAGTACCAAATTGTACTGAATATTAGATTAGACAAATTGACTATTCCTGACCTGAATATACACTTTGATCTTATGTTTTTGACCGCCTAGCTGTTTATCTGTTTAAACACTAAGCATTTGACCCCTCGAGAGCATAAAACGAAGCATTGTGCCTAGTTTTACCGCCCTCCAACACCTACTAAAGAAGGCCTCTCTATTAAAGAAGCTTTTTAATTAATTACTAAGATAGTAGAAGTATTAGAAATACCTCTAGACCCCCTAGGTAGAAGTACTTAATTAGGCTTAGAACTATATCTATAGGCTATACTAAGGTATAGTAGGTATAATAAGATAACGTATTTTATAAGCGAGTAGGCCACCACTAGCGAGTGGGCCACCCATCCAAAACGCGTCTATAAATTAGTACCTAGTTAGTTTAACCACCCACTATACCACCAATTCGCTCTTAACGCTCTAGAAATTCAACAGAGTAAGAGGGTAGGATCTTACTAGCTATCTAGGCTTTTAAGAATTAAGAAATTTCTTTAATTCGTAAGGTAGTACGCCGTTTTGAAATCCCCTATACTACTTTGTAACGGTACCTTACCGGTAATACCTTTCGTCTTAAAATACGCGCTAATAACTATAAGTTAACTCAAAGTAAGGAGGAATTGCTTTAAAAATAGATACTCTCTATAGATTCTTATAGATTAGCCCCCTAGCCCTATATAGTATAAGAAATAGCGAATCTTCTCCTCTAATAACGCGGAACTGCCCTAGTCCTTTCGGTTAGTAAGAATTGGATTATAAATTTTATAAAACGGTATCCTCTCCTCTCCTCCCAATTCTCAAAGCGTTATAATTATAAGTATATAAAATATAAAGACCTAAAGATTATTAGGGAGTAGTTTAATTTAGTTTAAAAGATAATCCTTTAATTCGGAATCGACCCCGATAATATTTATAACTTTAATAAGACTAGGTTTATAATAGGATTAATAGTAACTATAAGGGTAATTATAAGGAGGGAATACTACGGTCGGAGATCTCTTTTATAACCTAGAAATCGCGAGTAGGTAACTATAATTAAGTATATAAATACTTCCGGTTAGGTACTTCCTCTATATATGATTTTTAAAGGTAAAGTCTTTATTAAATCCTAGTTCGATAGCCTTCTAGGGAACTAGCGTTTTAAAGTTAGTCTAAATAGTTAGACTTCTAATAAAATTAGGCTTTATTAGCTTTAAAAGCTCTTTATTCCTTTAACCTCTTTACGTATAAAGGGAAGGTATCGACTTTTAGTACTAGATAGCTATAGAAGCTATTTAATACTAAAGTTCGATAAAATTTACAAGTAAAATAATATTATACTAATTTATATACTACTGTATTCCTCTTACCTTTATAACTACTCGATATCGGCTATTTTATAGTATTAAAGCGGGCGTATAGTTAGCTAGTTAAATCAAAAATATAGACCGGGATCAACTATATTAATAAACTTAACTTCCTCGAAGTATACCCCTCCGTATAAATTAAAGCTTTTAAATCGGAGACGATTAAGAATAGCTTCTTAGTAGCTAGTTTAGTACCCTTTTTACCTAATTAGGTACTTTTAAAGCTAAATATCTAGCTTCGAATACCTACCCCCCCTCTGAGCCGGGGTAGTAACTTAAGCCGGAATTTTATCCTAAAAACTCTATTTATAGAGAAAGAACTATATCGATAAGCTTTATTAATTAAAGCTTTACTTTATATAAGGTCTCGTAGTCTATTAAGTCTATTAGATTGTATATTAAACCAGCTTATAAAAGGCTTCTATCTTTTAATATAAGGTACTATCTTACTTACTAAAGAAAATAAGGAATTACGCGCCTAGACCTTGCCAACTCCCATTATTTGGTCCCATGGGAGTAGTAAGAGATGGGAGTGAGGTGCCAGTCCGCTCCTATGGGACTGCGATAGGACTCCTATGGGACTGTAAATACTATAAATATATAGAAAAACGTGACCTATATAAGATATGTAGAAATGCCCTATATTAATAGGTATTTGGCTTACAGTGAGAGCTAGTATTTAATAATTCTAGATTAATTCCTATTAAAAAGTGGTATAATTGTAGTATCCTATGATTAAACTATCTAGTATACTTATATAGATCTTTATCCCTACGCCGCTTACGATCTCTTTGGGGATATACTTAACTTATAGTATTAATAATAGGTAATGGATATAATACCGAATTATTATCTAACTCCTTAGCGGCCTCCTGATCTATATTAATCTCTCTAGCTTTATCTAAGTTATTACTATCCTTACCCTTACTAATTGCCTCTAGTATATACTTAGGAAGTCCTACCTCCCTTACCTTATTACCCTTAGTCCTTTCGTCTAGATTTAGGGTAGACTTAGGTTAGGAATCCTCCCTAGTTTCCTTACTTTTAATATTAAATTTAGATAAATAATAAAGTATTATTAAATCCTAGATTATTACTTTGTTTAATAAGCCTTATTGATAATAGTAGATATCGCGAGTAGTACTAAAGAGGCGCTTAATACCCGCGCCGGTAGCTGGGATAGAAAAGATATCCTATACGACCGCTATAAGTATCGGAAATCTATACTTATTCTCTTTCTAGAAATAGTATAGGTTTACTACACTCCGTTCTATATATAATTAGTTTAGTTAACTTATAATTAGGATTATCTAAATATATTAGTATTAAGGTATCCCTTAAGTTCTTCCTACTACCTAGTCTTCGGCTATAGTGGTAGCTCTAGTTAATCCTCTTCGAAGAGGCTTATTATTATATCTATACTATATAAGGAGGACTTTGCCTTTATAGGTACTTACTTTTCTAGCTAGTATTTTATATAGTCCTCTAAGTAACTATAAAGAGACCTCTTATATATATTATACTAGGAGGAATCTATATTATCGACTTTACCTACCTACTCTAGTCCTTTAAAGAATTTAAGCTTATACTATAGTATAAGAATTATACTAATTATATATAGGCTACTATATACTTACTTAGTTACTTTATAGTATACCGAGAGTTTCTTACTTCTAGCCTTAAGAGCCTTAAGTATAGCCTTTTTCTAAGGTACTTTCTTTCGCCGAAGTCGGGCCTAGGCCTACTTAAAATAGGTAAATAGTTAGTTATAGACCCGGAATATATTATAGATCGTTATCGCCTTAATCTTTAATAGGCTAACTATCTATTTATAGAAAGGCTTTATAATATAGAGTAAGTATTCGATCTACTACTATTCGCTTTTACTAAGCCGGAATTCTAGGCGCTAATACTCTACGTAATATCTTTAGTAGCTATCTAAAAGGCAATTAGTACGCTAGAGTATAAGATATATTAAATTCTACTAAGTATATATATCCTAGATCGGGATAAGCCTTAGTTCTTCGCTTTATAGATTTAGAAATACCTCCTATCGCTATAGGCTAGTATTAATAAAAACTACGAAGGCCTATATCTAGTAGTATAGTAGTTAGTATTAGGTGAAATTGTTAAAGGTATTAGTTACTTTACCTTAGCTAGTATATAAATGATTCCCTTCTATCTCTTTACTTATTAAAGAGTATTCCCGTTTTCTTCCGACTATATTATTACTATCTTATCTTTTTTTAGATTAGCCTTTATTAGACTAAGGAGATCTTTTAGACTTAATTGAATTATATAAGTAAGATATAGAATCTATATAATTTCAGTAAAATTAGGAAGCTCTAACCGTTCGATTAAATTATATAGACTATCGACTAAGGTCTTATTATTTAACGTATTATCTATAGTAATTGTAATTACTCGATTTATAATCTACTATTACTAAAGAACCTTAAGGAGAATATCTATAAGATAGGAGCCTATATACTAGCCGTAAACTAGTATAAAACCTAGGAGTATCTTATAATAATCCTAATTAATATCTATAAAATAGCCTATAATTGCTATAAATACCTATTAGAAGGGTAAGGTCTAATAATTAAGGGTAATTAATAGCTTCGCTCTAGCTAGGAGAAGAGAAAGGAGCTTTTACTACTCTATATAAATAATTAACTAGAGCCGATACCGCGCGGTCTTTAGTAATAGAAGTATTAGCTTTTATTAAGAAAGCTAAGCCTCTGTAATTAGATCTTTAAAGTCTTTATACCGGAGGATCTAAAATAGAAGGTATAAGTTTACTATAAATTTAACTTAGGCTCTTTTAAATCGCTATTAATTAAAGACCTTTCGAGTAGGTAGGTAAGTAGACTAAATATAAGATAGATATTAGTATTAAATTGATAGAATATAGAATCGGATATATATAATACCGTAAGTTTAAGTAATTACTATATATCCTATTATATTAATACCTTTTTCGAGGTAACTATATATATATAGCTGGATAAATATATAGTAAGTAACTTCGAACTATTTAATATTAAGGATAGGTATAAGAGTACTTTTCTATACCTCCGATAGAGTACTATTAGTTTTCTAGTCTAAAAGTATACTACTTAGTTAAAGTGCTTCTAAGTAGTAGAGGTATACTTTACTTTAAAGTTTACTTTATAAAGCGGAGGGTATAGGTAAGTACCTACTATATAGCGCTACTACTTAATAAAGTCGGTCTTATTTATTATAGTCTAAAGAACCTAGAACTTTTAATATTTAGGATTAATATAACAGAGATTTAGAGGAATCGGATTCGGCTCTATTTAGAGGATTAAGGATTTAGGCCTACTATAGATTAGCTACTAGCTAATTAAATAATCTAGTATAAGGGGCTTATCTATAATACTAATACTATAGACTAAAGAAGGTAGAGGAATTCCTACTTAAGATAATATAATCTAGGATAAAGGGCTAGCCTTAGTAAATAGTTTATATTAAGATATACTAGAATAATAATTCTATTAGAATAGAAGGGGGTTTAAAAAGTATATCTCTAATACCTACCTTTATAGTCGCGAGAGTCGCGTTCGGCTACTAGTAGAGTTTAAATAATAATAGCGCGATTATATATCCTAAATAGGCTAGTACCTACTTATTATATATTACTTATTAGTCTATTCGATAGGACTCCTATAGGACTCCTATATAAAAGGGAAACCGATTAGATTTAGGGGTATCTATAATCCCCTATAACTTTAATAGGAAAATTCTTACTTTTAAACCTTCTTTATCCCGGAGTTACTTAATAACTACGTAGTATTAAATAGTAATTCTAAGTAAATATAACTAATTTAGAGGTAAGGTTTCTTATAGTATAGGAATTGGGCTTATTTTATTAAAATCTTTCTTAAATTTCTACTTTCTAAATAGTATATAGAAAATATAGCGTAGTACCTTTATATAAATATATATTTTACTTAACTACTTCCTTCCAATACTATATTTAAATCTCCTTTACGCCTATAGGCCACTACAATTCAGTATATAAAGTTTTTTTTTAAAGAGGGATGATTTTTAACGTAGACTTAATTTATTTATTAACTCTATTATAGACTATATTATATAAAAAAACCGTATTATTAGATATTGAAAGTAGGGACACTTATATACCTATAAATAACAGTATTTTATCTGATTACTTTTTAATTTTATATAGCTGAAATATAAAATCCTTAGCAAAATTATACTAGCGTGGGACCATATAGGAGTCCTATCAGTCCTATAGGAGTCCTATAAGACTACTAGGGTAATGGGACCGGAATTTTTTTAGTCCTATAGGAGTAGATGGGACTAGGATATGGGACCAAAATTTTTTTGGTCCCATGGGAGTTGGCAAGGTCTATATGCGCCTCTAACGAGAAGTAAAAGTAAAAGCGTACTAGATCCCGGAGGTAGATACCCGCCGAAGAAGGCCTCTTAGTCCAAGAAGCCTCTGTATTAATTATACAGTAATAGGAAGTAACTAAAGGGCCTCCCTCTGTCTCCGGTATACCTTAGGAATCGGCTATTTAGCCACGTACGCGGCCCCCTTAGGGGTATAGAATATATAGATTGCCGGGGCATAGAAGAGAAATATGTCTAGATAGACCAATTAGTTAGTTGAATTAATTTAATAACGTTTTGGTTGAAATATATATATTTAAAATTGGTAGGTTAGGATGGGTGGCCTACTCGCTTATGAAATACGTTATTTACTATATTAGTAAATATATACTTACTAACGTAATCGGTAAACGAGCCGCCACTGTAAACGAGCCGCCACCCCACCCAAGAGTATAGTTTTTCAATGCATTTATTTTAACTATAACGCCATTAAATTAATTCAACTAAAAAGGATCATTTATCTAGATACCTATTGATCCTATATCCTGTCTTTCCACACCTACTATACCTTAGTACAGCCCGTGGACGTGGTTCTAACCCTGATTGAGAGCTTCCGCCTAGGGGGTATAGGGGTATTTCTAATACTTCTACCAACCTAGTAATTATTTTAGAAGCTTCTTAAATAGAGAGGCCTTCTTCGGTAGGTATCTACCTTTTAGATCTAGCCCGCTTTTGCTTCTTATTCTTATTTTCATCCCGTAGATCCTTATTTTCTTTTACTAGTAGAATAGCGTTATACATTACAATCTGGTAGCCTTTAATAAGTTGATCTAATATATATTTAGAAGGACTTATTAGGCTTCGAGATTAGGTACGAAGTAAAGCTTCAATTAATAAAGCCTATCGATGTAGATCTTTGCTATTGAAAGGGGTTTTTAGGGTAAAATTCTAGCTTAAATCGCTACCCCGGCTTAGGGGGGGGGTTAGTATACAAAGATAAATATTAAGTTTTAAAAGTACCCGATTGGGCGAAAAAGGTATTAAACCAGCTACTAAGAAGCTATTTTTAATTATCTCCGATTTTAAAGCTTTAATTTGTATAGAGGGGTATACTCCGAGGAACTTAAGTTTATTAATATAGTTAATCCTGGTCCGCATTTTCATCTTAACTAACCGGCTGTACGACTATTTTACTACCGTAAAATAACCGATATTGAGGGGTTATAAAAGATAAGAAGAATATGGTAGTATATAAATTAGTATAATCTTATATTGAACGAAAGAGAGGCTAGTTTACGATGGTTACACAGTATGTATACTAGACTAAAGGGAAAAATAAGTGTATATTTAAGGAGGAGTCTTCTCCTCCGAAGATATCCTACTGTATGCTTATATAATCGCGGCAAGTGGCTGCTGACTACTAAATATAATAAGAAATATAAAGAATATACGGAAGTGTACTATTTTTGGTCGATATACCCCCCTAGAAGCCACCTTATAGCTCTTGATTAATTCTACTGCTAAGTAATTTGTATATTTACGAGATCTTAAATATCTACTAGTCCTAAGGACTAGGTAAACCTTTCGTAAGATTGCGCGGGGAGTAGCTTAGTAAGCCTATCTACCGGTATATCGGCTATAGCCACCTACCGAATTAAAATATAGCCGGTATTAACCTCTTGGTATAGCTAATAGTTATAGATATCGATATAGCGAAGCTTTGTTTATAATTGTGGTTATTCGCGAGTAAGTAAATTAACTATCTATTTATTATCACAATTAATAGCAAGGTCGGTCTCGTAGTTAAGATTAACCGCGTAAAGTAACCTTTTCTACTATATTACTAACTTTCTAGCTTCGGAAATAGCTAGTAGTTTAGCCTTAGTCGTTAATATTATTACTATATACTGCTTACTAGCCTTCTAATTAATTACTATACCGAACAGTTTATATAGGAAACCTTCTAAGCTTTTCCGATCGGTATAGTCGCTAAAGGAAGTATTACTAGAAAAGTAAAGTACTAGTTAATCGTACAAAGGGTAGTACTCGAGAGCTAGATATCGTATACTATATAGATACTAGATTAAGTAATTAACCGCTTCGTGGTACTCGGGTCCTAGGTTAACTAGGAATTCGGCTAGATAATTAGCTACCTTCGCTATATCGGGGCGAGTAATAACCATAGGATAAAGAGCTAAGCCGAGCTTTTATTAATACTTATAGATCTACTCCTTTATTATAATCCCGGAGAATTTAGCTATTTTATTAATAGGAAGTGGTATTTTATACTTTCGACCGCTAGTAAGTCTATACTTAGTTACTATTAAAGAGATATAAGAATCTTAGTATAACTAAAGTTTATGGTTTATAGTATCTCAGAGGATACGAATCCCGAGAAACTAACTTACTTCCCCTATCTCGCGTAGCTCCTAGTACTATTTTAGTTCTTCTTTAAGTTAAAGTACTTCCTAGAGCCGAGATCGGTAGTAAATAATAATAATATTATTAATATAGAAGAAGATAATTATACTATTATAGGTAAAGAGACAGGGGTCTTCTAGAATATACGTAAAGCCTAGCTTTTCGAGAATATATATTACTTCTCGTTGCTATAGGTATAGTGATTTCCTAAGACTATAGAGTGCTTTATAAAGCCTCTATACTATTTTACCTTCTTAAAACCCTTCGGGTATTTAGATATAAATAATATCGTTAAGATTACTATTTAGAAATATATTTATAGTATCTATTTAAATTGTACCGAGGTTGAATACTATAATAAGTATAAAGATAGCTTATACTATTCGTACTACTAGTGTGGCTATACGCTTTTCGTTAGAATCGATATTCTATAGGTCGCTATAAATATAGATCTATACTTTCAGTTTTATAAGAAAGCTATTACTATTATATTTATAGGTAAAGACTTAGGTTAAAGGTAGTACCTATATTACCTAGTCTTAAGAATAAGGTTCTACTTCGAATATACTATATTACTTAATTAATTAGACTTCTAGTCCTACTACTATAAGAAATCTCTTACGAAATAGATAATTAAGTATATCCTTCTATATCTGTAGTTTAGGAGGAAGGTTATCTTAGTAGCGTTATAGTTTAGGGTATCTTAAAGATAGTACAGTCGTAAAGGTAGAGAGTACTGTAGTATAGTTATCTTCAGCGCTATATATTAGATAGCTTACTATATCGTAATCTTTATATAGTTTCTACTTTTGCTTCCTATAAATAATATTCGATAGGGTGATATCTCTATATATTATTCTTCTATACTACTATTATAGGAAGCTTCCTAGTATTTATAGAAGGGGAGAAGGTTGTGGTTAGGAGATTACTTACTATATAATTACTAGCTGCGTAGTAGCTTTTTATATAACTGCGTGGTGATCTCTAGAGATCGCTTACTGTATAGTTACTAGCTACGTGGTAGCTTTTTGTATAACTGTATAGCGATCTCGGCTATAATAGACTAGTCTATAGATTAGTCTGTTAACTGTAAGTCTTTATTAACGCTTACGCTCTCTTAGTACTTGAATTTATACCTCGAACAGTCGTTTAGGGGTGATAGGTAGGTATATTACTACTATTAATAGTATAACTACTAAGGGTGGTATTCTTAGCGGTATTATCGATTCCTTAGGGTTAAGAGGTAGTAATCCTACTAGTATTATAGAGGGAGAAACGTAATCGCTCTGTATAAGTAGAATATCGACTAGGCTTTATAGAAGTAGTAGAAGAGAAGATATACTTAGTATTAGTAATAGCGTTATATACTTACTTTATAGGTCTAGAGGGGGGTCTAAATTTCTATAGAAATTTAGATCGTCTATTTTTCTACCGAAAACTATAGACTTTGCTTTTCCGGCGAAAAGATATTAGTCTTCTATTAGCTATCGGTACCCCGCTTCTTATAATAAAGAAGTCTCCTCTAGTATCGCTTCTTCTTCTTCCTTATTTTATACTTCCTATATCTATATATCGTTCTGGATAATTAGTATTACGCTAGCCTAGCGAATTACTCGCTTAAGTTCTATATCTAGTTTATCTTTATTAAGTACTTCTGCGAAGTTAATAACCCGGATCCTTAGTAGTTCTATTAGGTAGTATATAAAGTTAAGATTCTCGTCGAAGGTAGCGTCCCGAATATATTTATAACTATTCGTATATAGGAACTAGACCTTCTAGATATTACTTATATAAAATCCTATAATATACCCAATCTCCGCTCTATTATATATTTTATCTAATAAAGGAATTCCCTATATCCTAATATAGGTACAGTACCTATAAACCCTAAGATTTAATAGGTTAATTAGAATAAAGGTACCTATTCCTTATTAGTAGAATTCTTACTAAGGTATAATCTATTTACTAGAGTTTAACTTTATAGGTAATCTATTAATAATATAGATAGTCGCTTATACTACTTCGGACTAGAGATTCTTCGGAAGTTTTACTTCTTAAAGAAGTAGCTATACTTTAGTAACGATTACCCCCCCAGATCGCTCGGCGAAACTATTCTATTCTAGTATCCCGACGACCGTTTATTAGATAACGATCCTATTCTCCTTTAGGAATTCTACTATCATATAATCAATTAATCCTTCGTTATCGGAATAGAATACGCGTATTAGTAGGCTAAACTAAATATATATTTATAAGACGAATTCGACGATCGCCTCTTAGTAACCGCTCTTCTTCTTATATATTAAGGCCTAGTAATATCGGATACTATTAATATAGAAGTATAAGATCTACTTATTATTATTATATACTTCTAGGAGTATAATAAGGTCGAAATATATACGACCAAGTGGTCCGAAGTTTATTCCTTAAACGCGGTAAGATACTTACTTTAGTATCCTACTAAGCTAGTAAGTCTTATATAACTCGGGGTTACTTTCTATATTCTATATATATTTTAGGGAAGGATCTGTGATTTAAATTCCTTCTACTATTTCGGCAAGCCGTTCGACTCTTTTACTATATATATAGCCTAGTTATCGGTACTATTTTTCGGCCGTTACCTTTAATACTAGTAGCTATACTAACTATTATATTATATTAAACGACGTTATAGTAAAAGCTATTAGAAATACGAAGTCTACGCGTAGGAGTATAAAGAAGTTCCTAATCTCTTCTATCTTCGTAAATATCCGGCCTATAGGCTTATAGATAATAGTTAGATCGTCGAAGTCTACTTTATACCCTTTTTATTTTATAACTACTACTAAGATTAAATTATAGTAGAAGCTAAGAGAGTATTCGACATTATTTAGGGTAAGATTAATAGGTTAACCGTAGTAACTAATAGTTTTAATCTTAACTTAGCTAGTGCTATAGACCTTAGTAAATATATTACCGACCCTTAGTATTTATACCCTTTCTATAAATTTAATAAAGAGATTCCTATCGTTAGTAATATATTAACTAGTTACTAAATTAACTAGCCAGCGGTCTCTTAAAATAGATTGTAAACTATTACTTAGGTAAAAGGTATCCTAGATAGCTATCGAGTATTCGGTTCCGAGGACGGTAAAGTATACCTATACCTACGTTATACTCTCTTCTTCGGCTAACTTATTAAGAAGCCTCTTAATTAATTCCTATCCTTTCTCGGTAAGATTGTCGATCTTCGCTTATATATTCTTTTAAACTTCTGTATTAGGTTTCTAACTAGCTAGGCGTACTACCTTTACTAGGTATAGGTATACGGAAAAGTAATAACTCTTATTATATATATAAGAAGGGATTCGCGTCTTCTTACTTTTTATAGTTTTCGTGGTCGTTATTATAGTTATAGCTACTGGCTTTCCGGCTTCGTCCTAACTACTGAGTATTGTAAAAGTAGCTTATAGTACTTTCGTCTTAATTACTCTCTTCCGGTTAAAGAGTAATCGTTCCGACCAGTATATATTTATTACGTTAGTAAACGTATACTTACTATCTTATTATTCGAAGACTTTTTAGTACTAATAGTAGTAGAACTAAGGCTTAAGAGGTTTAAGTACTATTAGGAAGTCGTAGATTATATTGTAGTTATTAGCTATAAAGCTTACTCTTACAGCTAAGTATTTAGTATAGAGATTCTCTAATTTTATTAACTAGCTATTAATTGCTATATCTTTAATTAGTATTATTACTATAACTATCTACTATCTTCTAATGATTTAGACCTACTTTATATCCGAATACGAGAAGCGTACTTATAGGGTAGCTAGTAGCTTCCTAGTATCCTATATTTTAACTATTAAGTTCTAGATCTCGACAGCTAGTATATTCCGGATCCTCTCGGATACCTTATCTAGTACTAACTTAATTGTCTTATACTCGGATAGGTCGTTATCGTAGTCTTTCCGATCGTTATTATAGTCGAGTTAACCTTCTATTATCAATCGACCTCCGATACGAGTATATTTCTCGTCGTCTTTAGTTAGCTGTAATAGTTTCTTCGGTAGGGGAGTCTATTTGTCCTCGCTAATATTCGGGTTAATATAGTTCTAAATATCGAGGTTTTTAGAGATTGTCTCTACCTATACGAACTAGGTATACTATTAGGTTGAGTTCCTTAGAATAATATATACTCTAGGTATACTCGAGACCTACTCGGTAACCCTAATACTAGGGTCGTTATATAGGAATAATATCACTTATTCTATAGTTTCTTTTAGATAAATTAGTTAAGGATAGAATAGGAATTACTAGATAAGTAAAGTTACGTCTATACTATATACTTAGGGGTAAGGATAGGTAGGAATTACTAGGTAAGCAACGGTATATCTATACTGTAGACTCGGGGGAGGACTAGATAGGAATTGCTAGGTAAGTAAAAATATATCTATACTATATACTTAGGGGTACAGTGGCTCGTCTTTAAGTAGACTGTGGTCGTCTTTAATTAGTATAATTAAATTTTATCGACTAGGATACCGGGCTTATAACTGTTAAACGAAAGAGAGGCTAGTTTACGATAGTTACACAGTATATATACTGGACTAAAGGGAAAAATAAGTATATATTTAAGGAGTCTTCTCCTCCGAAGATATCCTACTGTATGCTTATATAATCGCGGCAAGTAGCTGCTGACTACTAAATATAATAAGAAATGTAAAGAATATACGGAAGTACACCATTTTTGGTCGACATCTTATTTTTCTTATAAATCTTATCGAATTGAGGGGTTAAATAGCTTCTATAGCCGTCGAGTACTAAAAGCCGATATACCCCCTTTATACGAGAAGAAGTAGCTAGAATAAAGAGCTTTTATAACTAATAAAGGCTAATTTTATCTAATATCTATCTATTTAGACTAACTTTAAAGCGCTAGTCGCTAGGAAGGCCTTAAAACTATAATTTAAGGAAGACCTTACCTTTAAAAATAATATACAGAGGGAGGGCCTACCCCGCCGCGTTTATATATTTAATTATAGTTACCCACTCGCGATTTCTAGGTTATAAAAGTGATCTCCGACTATAGTATTTACGTCTAGTAATAACCTTTACTGTTACGGTTAATCCTATAGTAAAACCTATCTTATTAAAGTTATAAATATCGTCTAGATCGATTCTATACTAAATAATAGTTTTTTAAATAAGATTAAACTATTCTCTAATAATTTTTAGGTCTTTATATTTTACGCGCTCGTAATTATAACGTCTTAAGAATCGGGATAAGAGGATAGGGTACCGTTTAATAAAGTTATATACCTATTTATCTCCGACCGAAATAACCGGGGTAGTTCTACGCTTTTTGAGAAGAAGATTCGCTATTTCTTATACTATAGAGGGCCGGGGAGCTAATCCGCGAGAATCTATAGAGAGAATCTATTTTTAAAGAGACTCCTCTTTAGTTATTGTTAATTTCTATAGATTTATACGTATAGTACTTCGTTAAGAATAGCTAGAGAGGTAGTCGCGTAAAGTTATACGTGGGATATTAAAAGTACGCGCAGTAAGAGTAACAGAGCTAATATCTCTATTTTAAAGAGCCTAGATAGCTAATAAAAGCCTACCCTCTTGCTATTCTAATTTACTAGCGGATTAAGAGCGAATTGGTGGCATGGTAGGTAGTTAAAATAACTAGGTGCTAATTTATGGACGCGTTTTGGGTGGGGTGGCGGCTCGTTTACAGTGGCGGCTTGTTTACCGATTACGTTATCTTATTATTTAAAAACTTTTTAATACTAATAGTAGTAAAACTAAGACTTAAGAGATTTAAGTACTATTAAGAAGTTATAGATTATATTATAATTATTAGTTATAAAGCTTACTTTTATAGCTAAGTATTTAGTATAGAGATTCTCTAATTTTATTAACTAACTATTAATTATTATATCTTTAATTAATATTATTACTATAACTATTTACTATCTTCTAATAATATAGACCTACTTTATATCTAAATATAAGAAATATATTTATAGAGTAGCTAATAGCTTCCTAATATCCTATATTTTAACTATTAAGTTCTAGATCTTAATAATTAATATATTTTGGATCCTCTTAGATACCTTATCTAGTATTAACTTAATTATCTTATACTTAGATAGGTTATTATTATAGTCTTTCTAATTATTATTATAATTAAGTTAACCTTCTATTATTAATTAATCTCTAATATAAGTATATTTCTTATTATCTTTACTTAGGTAAATTAGTCTTTTTAATAGGGAAGTCTATTTATCCTTACTAATATTTAGATTAATATAGTTCTAAATATTAAGGTTTTTAGAGATTATCTCTATCTATATTAGATTAAGTTCCTTAGAATAATATATACTCTAGGTATACTTAAGATCTATTTAGTAACCCTAATACTAGAGTTATTATATAGGAATAATATTACTTTTTCTATATCTTCTTCTAGATAAATTAGTTAAAGATAGATAGGAATTACTAGGTAAATAAAAATATATCTATACTATATACCTAGGGATATAGTAGCTTATATCTTCGAGTAAACTATAATTATATTTAATTAATATAATTAAATATTATCGACTAGGATACTAGGCTTATAACTATTAAATAAAAGAGAGGCTATTTACGATAGTTATATAGTATATATACTAGACTAAAGGGAAAAATAAGTATATATTTAAGGAGGAGTATTCTCCTCTAAAGATATCCTACTATATACTTATATAATTACGGTAAGTAGCTACTAACTACTAAATATAATAAGAAATATAAAGAATATACGGAAGTACGCCATTTTTGGTCGATACCTTACTATTAATTATAATAATAGATAGATAGTTAATTTACTTACTTGTAAATAACTATAATTATAAATAAAGCTTTACTATATTAATATTTATAACTATTAGCTATACTAAGAGGTTAGTTAATACTAGCTATATCTTAATTCGGTAGGTAGCTATAGCTAATATACTAGTAGATAGGCTTACTAAGTTACTCCCTATATAATCTTATAAAAGGTTTACCTAGTCCTTAGGACTAATAGATATTTAAAATCTTATAAATATATAAATTACTTAGTAGTAGAATTATTTAGGAGCTATAAGGTAGCTTCTAGGGGGATATATCGACTAAAAATAGTATACTTCTATATATTCTTGATATTTCTTATTATATTTAGTAGTTAATAGCTACTTACCGCGATTATATAAGTATATAGTAGGATATCTTTAGAGGAGAATACTCCTCCTATAATATATACTCTTTTCCCCTTTAGTCTAGTATATATACTGCGTAACCATTATAAACAGCCTCTCTTTCGTTTAACATATTTTTCTTTCTATTAGGACTAGCTACTAGCGTATCCTGAAATGGAGGTTCGAATTAGAGTAGAGGTCCCTAGTATAGGTTATACAATTTAGTAGACTAATCGCTAAGGTTCTAAATCTTATATACGCGGTATATATATACCCCTAGCGCTTACTTAGTAAGTACGTCGGCCTATACGGGCCGGTTGTATAAGTGACCCTCGGGGTCGTAATATTACCCCCCTCCTTTATAAGCTATATCCTCAAAGCTCTTAGTATTTCCTTTAAAGGCACTTCTTTAAATATACGTTCTTTGTCTTAGTATAGCGACCTCTTTGCTAGAAAATACGCTACGATAGTAACTCCTAACTTTATCTTCTACCCTCCGCTATATCTAACTATAACCCTTAGGTCTTTACTAGGAATCCTACTATAGCTTAGTATATACGATATATAAATCGGATCAGCGCCGATTATATATATATCTGTATATCTCGCGCGGGATCTCGGGGTACTAAGTATACCTATTACGCGAGCCTTCGGTAGGTTTGTATTATAGTATAGAGGTCCTACTTCTTTATATAGGGTATTACTAACCTATTAGGTTAACCTATACCTAGATAAGATTATAAATCGGGCTATCCTAGTACCTTCTGTGACTAGATCTTAGTAACGTACTCGAGAAGACCTAGTTAGCTATTTCTATGGTATACGGCTAGCGCTCTTATAATCTATCTCCTATAGGTTTATACCCCTTAATACGCCTACCCTTAGGCTATTACTACCGCTAGCTAGGTAGTTACCCCCTCCGCCGGCTCCTCTACTATCTTCTCTATAGTCCCCTATACCTCGCTCGATACCCTCTTAGCGGTCCGTTATACCCTAGGTATAGGCTTCTGCGCGGAATACTATTATAGCCTAGATAGTAATCCTTAGATTTACGGGAAGTATAGTAATACGGGAAGGGGATCGTCGACCTTCGACCCTCTAGGTAGCGATATATCCTTTACTGCGATACTTAGGCCTTATTTCTACGCGACCTTAGTTAACAGCCTACCTATAGCGGCGGCTATAATACCTCTATATACCGTATTATCTCTAGGCTATTTGTACTAGACTCTTAGCCCTACCTCCTATACCTACTACTATACGCCTTCTATATTATATTCCTACCGATATACGCCGCTTCTTATAGTATTTTCGCGGTCTTAGCTTATCTTCTTCTTCTTTATAGATCGCCCCCTTTTAGCTTTTATAGGTAGTCTTATACACTCTTCTTCTTTAAATAGATCTAATATAGTAGTCTCTTCTATATATACCCGAGGTTCCTATATATTCTTAGTATCTCCGTAGCCTTTCTATTTAACTAGGTACTCTGCCCCTTTATAGTAGCTTTTGAGAATATATTCTATAATATATTCTAGTTCTTTATCGACTGTAATAGGATCTAGCCTCCCCTAGCCTATCTATAGGTTACCTTCGAAGGGTTCTAATAGGGATATATATTATATAGGATATATCCTATAGTACCTAGGCGGTAGGATTAACTAGTAGGCTTACTTCCTAACTATTCCTATAACCTAGAAGGGTCCTATATAGCGGTAGTCTAGTTT
The DNA here is from genome assembly GCA_023627375.1 of Penicillium paneum. Classification (NCBI taxonomy): domain Eukaryota; kingdom Fungi; phylum Ascomycota; class Eurotiomycetes; order Eurotiales; family Aspergillaceae; genus Penicillium; species Penicillium paneum. The sequence continues at coordinate 17,775 of JAMAFK010000079.1, forward strand.
CTTATAAGGTCTCCCCGAGTCGATATATATATTCCTTACTAGGATCTAGTCCCCTATTACAAAGATTTTATCGATATACTTCTTATTATATAATTTCTTTATAACCTCCTTCGACTTCTCTAGGTATACCCTAAGGTCCGTTTATATTTCCTCTATATCTTCGACGCGTTATATTATATCCTTATAAAGATCTATTAGGTCCTCCTGTACTAAGGTACAAAGGTCTAGGTTAAAGCCTAGCAGAGCCTTTGTAGGTACTATACCTAGGGTACTATAAGTAGAGTTATTATAGATAAGCTACGCTAGCGGTAGCTAGTATACCTAGTTATCCTAGTACTAATTAATATACCCTCTTAGGTAGTACTCTATACTCTGATTTTATCTCTCTATCTATCTATCCGTCTATAGGTAGTAGGTAGTCGATAACCGGCGCCTTATAGTAAGGAGGAAGTAGAATAATAACTAGAATTTACTTATAAATACTATACCTTAGTTACTTATAAGGTTTCCTAGTATTCTAAAGAGAGGTATAATATATTTATAGAATAAGGTTATAAGTCTATCTACTTCTACATCCTTTATATAAGGGATATATAGCGAGTACTTCGTAAATATATCGATAATAACTATAAGTATATTATAGACCTTATTCTACTACTTTACAGGGGGTAACCCTATAATAAAGTCGACGCTTATCTATTCAGTAGGTCTCTATAGTACTAGTAATAGTTCTAGTAGACTATATAGCTTATAGTAGTATACTATATTTAGCTAGTAGGTTAGGTAGTTATTTATATACTTCCTAATAGATTTATATATATTATACTACTAATATTTCGTTATAATAGCTTCCTTTATATACCGAGCTTAATAGTAGCCTACTTAGGGGTTATTATAGTAAATATATATAATCTTAGCGATTAGTATAGGTTCCTACGGGATATAGACCTTACTATTATATCTAAGTAGACCGTTATCTAGCCTTATACTTTAGGCTATACCTTCTAGGTAACTACCCTAGCCCTATTAGTCTATCTCTATAAGTTTCTTCTATACTAAGGTATCTCTTATCTATACCTTATATATAAAGTCCTTTATAGACTCCTAGGGTTCGGGGTAGAGTAGTATCTTACCTACGAGGGCTTCCTTAGCCTCCTTTTATATAATAAGTATAAATAGGGAGCTACTAGTATCTTCTATACCCGATCCTATAGCTAGGTAGGCGACTTCTTATAGCTCCTCCGTTCCTTAGTAGATAGCTTCTTCGAGCTTATATATAAACCTTACCTAGTACTATTTATTATATATAGAGGTTTATATATAGTCTAGCCTCCTACTTAGTATATCGGCCGGGTTTATAGAACCGGCCCTAAATATAATAGCGAAGTCAAAACTTACTATATACTTAGCCTATCTAGCCTATCTATAAGATAGCTCCTTTATCGTTATAAAGTTCGTTAAGTTTATATAATCTATCTTAACTAAGACCTAGTATACGTTTCCTTTAAGGAAGTATCTCTATTCTCTAAAGGCTTCTATAATCGCTAGTATCTCTTAGTCTCCTACTCTATAGTAGGTTTCTTCCGGCCTTATCTTACGCGAGAAGAATATAATCGGTTTCTAAGTACTGCTCTCTTTTTATAGCTATAAGTAGATTACTCTAATTACTTCGCCTAACGTATTAGATTCTATTAGAGGGCGGTAAAACTAGGCATAATGCTTCATTTTATGCTCTCAAGGGGTCAAATGCTTAGTGTTTAAACAGATAAACAGCTAGGTGGTCAAAAACATGAGATCAAAGTGTATATTTAGGTCAGAATAGTCCATTTTTTTAATTTGATATTCAGTACAATTTGGTGCTTTTTTATAGCAAACAGACATCGCGGATAGCTCGGTAATTTTGAGATCATTTTAATATCATGACTGATCAGATGATTTCATGATCTTTTGATCAAATAAATTCATGACTTTTGATTAGATAAAATAAAACAAAGCAAACAGTATAAAGTAAGCAAACGGTCAAAATATAGAATATATATATTCCAATACACCCCTTCAGATTTTGACCTTAGTTAAAAGCTACAATTATAGGATGAAAAGCAAGCAAATAGGAAGGAATCAAATATTATTAAACTTAGTTACCCGATTAGGTAATCGTCTTAAATTCAACTAGTTCAGGAATTTAATATGCTTTTAGGATAGAAGGTATTTTATTAATCCGTTAGTAATCATATTATTCGTCTAAATCTATTAGAGATATATATCTCTATTTCTTACCCTTTCTCTCAGCCAATGCTGATTTATATCCACGTGACGCAGTTTTGTCTGATATAATAAATTGGGTTTCATTATCAGATTAATAGTCTATTTATTGTCATATAATAGTATTAGGTCGTTTTCCGGGTTAAATTCAATTAATCTAAGTAATCGTTTTATCTAAAGTAGGTATTTTACTACCTTAGAAAGTATAATAAGTTCTACTTCGGTTA
>JAMAFK010000080.1:0-26855 GCA_023627375.1 Penicillium paneum
GCCTGCTGAGCCCAGCGGGGGTTCTCAATGAAAGAAGCATTGGTCTTTTCGGGGTCATTGAGATAGCCTCGAGCCAGAATGGGGCCTTCAATAAGAAGCTCCCCATCGACACCAATTGGAGCAAGTTTGTTGTAATCACTAGCTTCCACCACCCATGCTGCGCCTGCAAATGTTCGACCAATTCGACTTGCTTCTTGGGGACGGGTTAACGCCACATCACGTGATATGCACCAAATAGTGCACTCTGTAACGCCGTAAATGTTTATCAATCTCACGTGTCCTTCCCAAGAACTGATGTCTCCCAACGCTAGCCCCTCCCCTCCTAATGCTAACACCCTAAGGCAGGGCAAATCCACAGGCCTCAATGTACGCGCAACCGTAGGTGTCAGGCATGCTTGTGTCACATTCATTGACTGCATCGCCTCTCCGAGATTGTTGATGCGTTCAAAATCTGACGGGATGCATACACAACCTCCGTACGCAAAAGTTGCAAATATGTCCCCAATGCTCACATCAAATGTGTAACTTGCAAACTGTAAAACCCGTGATGACTTTTCATAGCCCAGAACAGAACCAAGGGCCTTTACCGATGTACAAAGAGCCCTGTGCTCTTGGATCACCCCTTTGGGGAGTCCCGTGCTTCCCGAAGTGTACATTATAAAGGCCGTATCCTCCGGGTAAGCAACGCTTATTTTATCAGAGACCAAGGGAAGCAATCTAAATATCTCATGAGAGACTGCGATAAGACTTTGCTTTGAACTGATGAATGCTGTCATTTGGCCCGCAGGTACCATGATCAAATTGCATTGGATGTCAAGCAGTACAGTATCGCGTCTGCTCACCGGCATTCGAGGATCCAAAGGCACACAAACTCCCCCAGCCTTCAACACCGCGACCATTGCAATCACTGCACAGCTTGACTTTTGTAAACAAATGGCGACACTTGCACCCCGAGTGACACCAAATTTTCGAATTAAATGGTGGCTCAGTCTTGTTGCGTACTCGTCAACCTCTCTGTATGTGTAAGTCCCGTCCCAGCCACACAAAGCATCAGCTTGAGGGGAGATATTCGCCTGATTCTCAACAAGAGATTGGAGGCATTTCTCTTCCTCGTCTGCTTGTGTTGCGTTCCATTCAGATATCATGTGAAGATCGTAGGGGCTGACCGTGTCAATGTCGATAATACCAACATCTTTGGGTCCTAAACAAAGCTGTTTGAGGACAGATTCAAACTGACAGATCACAATCTTTGCTAGTCCTTCGCCTATAGATGTGGTGTCGAATTTTGCGTGAATCTCGGTCCTTCCATGATACGTACGGCACTCGACGATGAAAGGACAAGACACCTTGGGGGTCCATTTTGTCGAGCGTTTCAGGCCATCAAGAGCAAGCATCGTAATTCCCGGCTGCGCTTGATGCACAATCAAGATTGATTGGAAATCAAGATTGTTTCTGATTTTCTCGTCTGACTTCATTAGGAGTCGCCAATCTGCATGTCCGTATGCGCTTAGATCAAGGTTCTTTTGCTCCAAACTACTCAGATACTGCATCACGGTGTGTTTCCAATTTAGCGGCACTCTCAATGGTAGGAAATCAGGTTGAGGCCCAACCATCGAGCCCCTATGAGCCAACGTAGCACTTCGACCTGTCGAAGTGACGCCAAACACAACTTCATCAGACCCGGAATGCTTTGCGGTAACGAGGGCCCATGCGCCTTGCAGGGAAGCAATAGACACTTTCTCTGGTGGAATTTCAAAAGTGACGTCTATAAAATCGTCTCTTCCGACTGCATGTTGGCTGCGGTGCAAACTTCGCTCTGGAAATACACCAAGCGCGGAGCCACCAAGTTCTGACAGCCAGAACTGGTTTGCCGTGGCAAGATCCGTCTTCTCTACCCAATCGACAAAGGAAGCGAAAATGGTAGGCTCCATCCCATCAGGTCCATGATAAGCATTATCGACTTGCTGCAGAAGAAATTGGAAACTCCATTTGTCGGAGATCATGGGGTCCATTGAGCAGGTAAAAATGTATTCGTTGGTGCGGCTTTCGCGAATCAAGGCAACTTGGACTATCGGTGAGCCGTAGCCATTTGGGGGCAAGTTGTCGCCAAGAAGATATGAATCTAGCGAGCCTGTCCATTGAAGGATTGGATTGGTACCGGTAACCACAGCTATGCCTCCATATCCTTCAACAAACGTAACAATTGTGCGCAGTGTGTCATTGAGGTTCACAACAGTTTCCCATGCCTTTTGGAATCGGCTCATGTCAGTTCCTTGTTGAAGCCGGCAATGACCTTGTATGAAATTTCTTCCATGAACATCCGCTGGAAGCTGCATGTGACGTTGCTGTGCAGTCTCGCAAGGGTATATGTTCAAGATGTCCTCTGGACTGAGCCTGCAGATAACCGCAAGCTTCTTCACAAGGCTTTCAGTGAAGCCTTTGTCGTATTCAAGAGCCATCATGAATTGATTGGTATCGAGAAAGAAGGCTTTTTTTTCTCTTTCCAGTAAATCCTCGAGATGAGGTGATCCAGTGGTGAATTGAGTTGCGGAAAAAACAAGGCTGTCTTCGAGCCTATTATTGCTATGCGCGGGATCATCTCGGTGAAATCCTAGCCAGACTATTTACCTCTCTAACTATTTTTTGTCCATTGAATGCGATGTTACCGTTACGTTCCTAGTCAATGATATTCTCCGTCTGTGATTATTATAAGAGCCACTATTCGTTACTTTGAATGGCCAATTTACTACTCTACCCACACTCTTAAATGAATTACACAAAAGTACGCTCCCCGGTCTGTATCATTGGCCAATCGGGGCATGGTGTTATTGATGGGTTGGCGAAGCTTAGCTCTATTCTAGCGCGATTCTGAGACATTTTAGGCTGCACGGACCCAAGATGCAATCGGACTCCGTGAAAGCGTGCGTGAAGTTCCGCAGTTCCATCAGCATGAGATTAAGATAACCAAGTTGTAGAATTGGTGATGTTTACAACAATCTGTGCTGGGTATGACAATCCTATCCTGCGCGATCTGTGGGTATTATCACTAACCTGTTATCTACTGTCTAACAAAAGGCATGCATATCCTTTTCGGTTCCGGATTTCCTCTTTCACCGCAATCCATGAGCTAACTTGGTCCCTGGGATCATGGGCTAAAGGAACGGGCCCATGCGGGTCCCCTCTAGTAAAGCATCCGTCAATAGGTTGACAAAGCTTCAGAGCAGCCCATGGTGCGGGACATCCCTGCAATGTAACCTCGGCACGCAATCTTTGGGTGATAAAGCCAATAGCGGCATAGAGGGGTCTCAAAGGCTTTAGCCGGCCAGGCAGGAGAGTTCCCTTAACGACGATCATCTTAAATAGTGACTTTTTTCGATTGTTTGGATTGTCTCTTGCATTTCTGAATATGGCTTTGAAAATGAAGCTTGAAAGCCCCACGACTATCGATATCAAAGATCATGGCTTTACCATGCAAAATACAAGTCATGAGAAGCCAACGGCCGCGGCCCTTGCAGCACCGGACTCATTCGAGATGGGAACGGCAGAACCGGCTGAAAACATGCACTCTGGTCCCGGAACTCAAGAAAAGACTTTCACTGTTGAAGAGGTCTCTAATGAGAGAAGGAACCCGCCAAATCCTCGTCTGATAATAATCATAATCGCATTGACTTTGTCTATTCTCCTCGTCGGCCTTGTGAGCTCAGCACTTTGCTCCTACTTACTTTTTTGACTTCGGACACACTTATTAATTCCGCTTTTCAAGGACTCTACCGTAGTTGGGACAATAATTCCAACATTAATCGAACAATTTGGCAGCTTCGACGACGTTGGCTGGTATGGTTCTGCTTAGTAAGTTCATGTTTGCTCTCTGTCGTGAAAAGAGCTGAGTCATTTTAGTTTCTTTTCAGCTTGTTCATGCCAATTCCTTTTTGGAAAGCTGTACTCTATTTTACCCATCAAAAGAACGTTCATTTCCGCTATTTTTATTTTCGAGGTCGGATCGCTTCTATCCGGCATTGCGCCAAATTCGGCTACCTTCATCACGGGCCGAGCAGTCACCGGAATTGGGTTTGCGGGAATAGTGTCAGGTGGTCTCAAGTAACTGACCGATCACCTTCAAGAGATTTATGAGAAGCTGACATTTTATTTAGTATCCTCGCACTCACTATTCCTCTCAATAAACGACCAATGTGCAATGGGCTCATCGGAGCGTTTGAAATGGTCGCTCAAGCAGCGGGGCCCGTTTTTGGGGGGGCCATTGCCACTAAGTGGTCTTGGAGGTGGTGCTTTTACTTGAATTTACCGGCCGGGGCAGTGGTAATACTACTGGTTGCAGTTTTCCTCAGCCTCGACAAGGGAAATGAAAGACCTCGGAGGCCTTTCCGTGAGATTATCGCTCAACTTGACGTCATCGGAAACTTCCTGCTAGTCCCTGCCGTTGCCTGTTTACTGATTTCCTTGCAATGGGGCGGCTCAAAATATCCATGGAGCAACGTCGCGGTAGTAGTCCCCCTTTTAGCATCCGTCATCCTTTTCTCCCTGTTCGTCTATACAGAGATTTGGAGGGACAATCTGGCGATGCTACCACCCAAAATATTCAAGGAGAGAACGGTATTTTCTTCTGTGCTTTTCGGCTTTTGTTCGGCGTCTGCGCTGTCGACGCTTGACATCTATGTAGGTTTCACTCAATTGATCCGCCAGTAGAACCTTGCTAATCTTCATTTCAATTCAGCTGCCGATATGGTTTCAGACAGTGAAAGGTGTCTCAGCTTTGGAGTCTGGGATAATGCTGCTTCCTCTCATCATAGCTTTACTCATTACTTCGCTATTTGTCGGACCTGCGGTGTCATTCATCGGTTACTACAACCCATTCATGATTGCTGGCTGCTTGTTTATGTCAATTGGGGCTGGGCTGCTAACTACAATGTCTCCGTCCACGAGCCCTGGGAAATGGATCGGATACCAGATATTAGTTGGTCTAGGGGCAGGAATGAGCTACCAGCAGCCTTTCATCGCGGTTCAGGCGACACTCAAACCGGAACATATCTCTGTGGGAATTTCATCGGTAATATTCTCGCAAACGTTGGGTTCGACATTGCTCATTTCAATCTCCCAGAATGTGTTCGCCCAGAAACTTGGGGAATCAATGAAATCGACCCTTGGTGACGGGAACATGAGTTTCTCTTCAATTAATGCGATGTCTAGTAACTTGGGGCAATTGGCAAATTCTCCTGCTAATATCACCGCTTTCAATAAATCCCTCACTCAGACATTTTTCATTCCCGTTGGCCTTTCAGCATCACTGATTGTTGGGGCCTTGGGAGTGAAATGGGTTTCAGTTCGAGCAAAAGAATCAGCGCAAATTCCAAATCAACAAGAATCTTCGCTTAGGGAGGCGGGGTGTGGAGGAAGTAAATAGTGGCAATTAAAATGCAATTCTGATCTTTTCCAGGATGCTTTGTTCTAGCCGGCCTATTGACTGTTTTGCTTTTTCTCCACCGGCCGCCATTCTCTGTTCCCTTTTGGTTGATCCTGATTTTTCTCATCACCCAATTGTTCTCCTAGAACGACGATCTTTGGTCGTATGTATCTCACGACTAAAATTTACTAAATACGTAAATGGAGCCGGCTTCTAGCAACAAGAGTCTCCGCGGCCTCTCATTAATTTCCCCCGAATTGCAAATCGCTAAGGTCAAGACTATGAGTGGTAGTGATCAAGTCCGTGTGCCAGTTATGTATCTAAAGACCGAACACATAGTATGCAGTGCCGAGTTTCACAATCTATTACGAGGTTCTAACAGTAGACCATGTCGCAGCGGGACTGGAGCGCAGTTGCGAAATCGATGCAGCCGAGATGGACGCGTTCACTCTGCAGTTGTGCACTTAGGCTGAAGTTGTGGATGGGCTGATCATGAAGAATCCTTCACACTATCCATGGAGTGCCGAAGCCAAGGGTCTGCCTGACGAGCTGAAAATATAAAAGCTGTTACACGTAAGTCTTGACCGCCCTGCCTTCTGAATTACACACTGACCAATTAAAGCAATTTTTTGAGCAATCAGGGGATAAGGGCGAAGTGAAGATGCTGGTGAACGCGGCTAACAAGACTGCTTATCACAATCTCGAGTTATTCAGGCGCATGCGAACGATGATGCGGAAATGTGGAGGGCAACGGTTCCTCGAATCTGTTGACAGGCAAGGAAAGGTGATGAGGTTACTGATCTTATATCATAGCTTGGTCTTCATCTATCGAACATCAAATGAAATCGTTCTTGATCACGCGTAATCCCCTTGATTTCTATCTTGCGGTTGTGCTTTGTCATGTGTTTGGTCCAGCCTTATTTGGTTAGGCGCAGTACGTGCCCGGCAGAATGTCCGATATTGATCGCCTTGAGCCTTGAGAGCCTTGAGCCTTGAGCACAAAAGCCCTGGCTAGTGGGGCTGAATTCGGGTAGTGGTGTTGTGATAACTATATAAAACTGTTAGGAAGCATGGGTATTGCTCCGTGTACAAATGCGGGGTTGGCGTTTCAACAAATGCAACGGATTTTGTGAAGTATGAGCCAAGGATATATATAATGGCTAGTAGGCCTAGACTTTTCACCTACGAACCTAGCGATCATGGCGATCTACGGCCCAGGCGAGCCCTTCGCGCTCATAATTTCTCTTCAATGCCTTGTAATTTGATTACCGGCATGTCCTCAGGTAATGACGCGTCATTTGCGTGGTCATAGCCATAGATGCAAAGTAATATTTCCTATTACGAGGGTTCAACTCAAGGCCCACTCTGAAACACCCATTGGCCGGGGCGCCATCGCTTGATAAGATAGACACGCGACCGAAGATTTTGCAGCATCTCTTATGTGGTGTTAATCAAGGCAGGGTATCTCACAACAAACGTGATATGGAGGCCCGAGATTCGCCAGTTATTAGGGAGTCGGAATTGTATCACAACATTTTGACGGAAATCTTTGTTGCTATAACCAGCAAGATCTCCTTAGTCTTGCGCTTCCGACAGCCATACCGAACACATTTGCCTGCAAGCCTTGTGAATATTGCCCGCCAAAGTATTGAACAGCCGGATGACAGGATCATATCAGCCTAGGTAGTAGTCAGCATCAGGACTGATGACACAAGCGGCATCGCTGTTGAGCACAACGAGTGATTCATATATAACATCAACATAGGAAATTGGCGTGACTCAATCCTTGATTATTTTCTACATATCGGGCGATAGTTCCCCAGTATCGTGACACGAGTTCTTGTAGCCCTGCATTGTATTTCTAGGAGCTAGCACGCTCCTGGACTATGGCATTGGTGTTTCTGACACGTTATGGTCCCCCGGAACGTTTCATGGAATCCAGATAGGTAGGAATTATATTTCAGGAATGAAGGCAATTCTCGTATTGTGGCACAAAGCTTCCAGAAGCGCCATTTAAGAAGAGATGGGAAGCCACTGAGCGTTCTTAGGCCCAATAAAAGGTCCCCAGGCTGTGATGCCTTCTGGGAATGCCCTTGCCGTCCCCTGGGCCTTTCAGCTAGCTTTGTAAGGGTCTCACGCTAATATAGAGATGTCAAGTGCCTCGGCTTAAATTGTCAATATTAATAACAACCGAACTTGGATTCTGAATACAAGACATAGCGCGAAGAAGCAAAAGAAAAAAAGCCTTGCTCGCGTTCAGGGGAGCCCAGATACACTTTGTGGGTCCTCCTATCATATTCCCTGCACTTCTCGTGTATGCTTTTTATTTATTCCTGACTGGCTCCCAGGAACTTTGCTGTTTTCTTGAGAGGAAGATGCAACCTGGAAATAAAGTAGCGGATTACATATGAAACCAATGGAGCGCCTTCAAGAAATGGAAGGTTCTGCGACGTTGACGCGACAAACAAAGCTAGACTAAGGCGCCATGGCAGACAATCTAGATTTGCAAGATCAGTTCAGAATTCAGTTCAATTGGCCGGCAGGGTCTTGGCCGGACATACTAGTTACCAATCAGTTGCGGGGCCGTAACTACCTGATCCTGATGGGCCACCGAGAGCCAACCGATCTATCTGTCATTCAGATCACGTGCAGCATCCTATACCCGACACCCCCAGGAATCAGGGAAAACAGAAACCACGATCATGCTCAGTGAGCAGGAGCATAATTCGCCCTGATCAGACCCACTGTCAGAGGTTTTCCAGTAGATATGTAAATAGATAATAAAAAACGAACAATTTTAGCTATAGGTAGAAAGAGTAATAGGATAGACTAGAAGCGTAATAATTAACTATAGGAAAAAGTAGGAAAAGAAGGAATAAACAATGAAATAGGCGGAAGCTATAGTTTCTGGCAAGCTCTTGATATTTATGTAGGTTGATAAATAATCGGGCGAATAATACAGTGGTTTAAACCCCTGTACAGTAAAGGAATAAGTTCTAATCTAAAGGGGTATAACTAAACAGTTAACTAAACCTAAGGATTTTAGAAAAAACACTTAAAATCACCTTTACTACGTTCGCACCTATAATAGTATCTATCTTCCCAAAGCGATCGTTTACTATCGCTAGTAATTTAATAATTAAGTGTAAACCTTCAAGAAAGAGCACTTCTCATTGAGCTCGCTTCGCTCGTCTAATAACAGTATCCGTATCCGTATCGCTCAAGGAATCGCCTACTATGAATGTTACGCCAAAAAAATTTACTTTGAAATTAGGTGCGATGACATTGCTGCGTATTTAGGCAAGCGCCTGTGACTTCCAATTTCTCGCAAGTTCCAGCTGTGCAAGGAATTGTTTTTTTCGCAATTGCCTTCCTGCAGAGAGTGAATCGCTCTCTTTGAAGTACGAAGAGTCCACTTCACATTCCGTATAGGCATTAGGCAAGTTGCCTTCGTACAGGAAATCATGTATGATTTTTGCGGTACACAAGGAAGCTACTGCGATAGAGCAATGGCCATAAGCTTTAACTTCCACGATCTGTGAACCTTCAAATGCCTCCTTCGCCGAGCGGGCAGATACAAGAGGGCATACAGGGTCGTAAGTGGTCGAAATAATCAGCAGCGGATGCGCCGTTGTGGTTCCCTTGCGTGGCACGTAAGAGTGAGTCCTCGGTATATTCCACTGCTGTCTCATGAAGAAAATTTTGCTCTGACTAGCGCCGAACATACTCTGTTTGAACAAAGTCAAGATATAATCAAGTAGCGATTGCCTGTCCTGAGGCCAATGTTCGGGACCACTCAGGCCATCGTTCAACCTGATAAACTCGCTTGCCTCATGGCCCATATCCCAAACATGCCCACTGCCGTAGGCAAGAAAGGCATCTGTCGCATTTCCTTGAATGAGATTGTACAAGTGGTTCGCAAGCGTAACCCACGTAGAGGGATTGTAAAGGGCGGGTAAAACTCCGTCGTACCAGAGCGTTTCATGTCCGAGTAAACCGTGCGCCGTGTTGTTCACGTAAACACCGATTGGCTGTTCTCGGAGTCTCTCCATGAAAGAAAGCACCGTATCTCGCAATTCCTCTGCGGATGTTGCGAGCGAGGATAGTGAGCAGTTCCTTGGGCCTGCTTTGATACACTCTTCAAAAAAACCTTTAAGTACCATGTCTGTGTCAACCTGGGACTCTGTTTCAAAAGTACCATCGTACCATTTGAACTGGTTCACGACACCGTCGATGATGACACGTTTCGATCGCTCGGGGAACAGTCCCGCATAGGTCTGCCCCAGCAGGCTGCCATAACTGAAACCCCAATAAATCATATCTCTCTGGCCAAGAGCATTCAGGATATTATTCATATCCGCCGCTGTTTGGGGAGTATTTAGATACTTGGCGTGCTCTCCCATCGTATCGGGACATGCCTTGGCAAAATTCTGTGTCCACGCATAAACTTCAGGGCTGTCAATCTCGACATTGCGAAATCTGACCTGGGCTAAATCCTCTCGAAGTTTGACATCTGGATAGCAAGAGGCTAGCGGTGTCGAGCTGCTAACACCACGAGGATCGAACGAGAGCAGGTGTAATCCTTCGCCGACCACAGCCCTCAGCTGCTCTCCATGCTGGTTGAGGAATTCGAAGCCACTCACTCCAGGGCCACCTGGATTAAGAATGAGGTTCTGGGTTGCGTTCGTGCCGCGCATGCGAATGAGTGGGATTGTGAAGATTCTATTTCCTGAGTTGCTCTGGTTGAATTGGTCCATGGGGACATCAACGTTGCTGCACTCCACGAAGCTCCCCTTGAAGGATCCACAAGGTTCCCAATTTATCTGTTCACCATTGTATTTGAGGGGCCTAGGCCGGTTCCTTGTCGGTCTTCCTACCGACCAGAGTTTGGGAGCAAACACAGAACAGATCAGAATGAACGAGACGATGATCCAATATTTTGGGCGAGAAGCCTGTAATTGCCGTTTTCTGGCAAAATCTCTAAACAAAAGAGATGTTTTCATCCTATTCTTTTTGCTTGAATCAGCTCAAGTCCCGTGGGTCACGAATATTAAGAATGAGATAAGACGTATGATGGATGTCCATTCAAGGTAGAAAGCGAAATTTTCAGTCGGACGCTGTTACCAACCAGGGAAGCACACGTGTCCGGCCGCGGTTGCTCCGTCGGAATCCGTCCCGTTCCGTTTGAGATGTTTGCAAAGGATCAAGGGAGAGAATGTACTACATGTTGTACTTTAAACAGGAGGCAGGTGCCTAAGATGGCTGACTAAGGATTTCGTATATCTCCAAGGTTATTGGCTTCTCCTCTTCGATAAAAAGTACTTCCGGGACAGGGACGCAGAATAGTGGGTGGGTGGCAGTTAAGCGGCGGCGCGCTGTCCAACTTATGGATGGAAAGCCAGCCGTCCCTAGCGTCGAATGCTGTCATTTTCGGCGTCGGTTTCAAGACTCTCATATTCCATGTGCTGACTAGTCGGATGATAGATACAAACATGGGGACCTAGTACTTAACAAAACATAGGACAAACACCCGACCCATCCCTCTTTGCCCACTCCCAACCAACATGGCACCCAATGTCGAAGAACACAGTGCATTTGGTGCAGGCTTAAACGAAGGCTGCATGGATTTGCTAGGGCTAGATGCTTTCAGATCCGCTTACACTCTGTATGAACGGTCGCAATCGCTCGTGTTTAGACCAGAAGCCGGCAGATCATGCATTTCAAGGTAAGCCTTTCCATTTCCTGGGAAAGCATCACTTCAGTCCGTTTGTGCGCCTCCTTCACGAGATGAAGTTCATCTCGAAGCATTCGTTTTCTCTCTTGTAACAGTTGATCAACTGTCTTTCCGAGCTCTTCAAAAGCTTAATCCTAGCTATTCTTAGTCCGGACAGAAGAAGATGCTGTGATCAGCGGGAATTGGTACCGTCATTGACAGCTCCTTTGTTTCGGTTCTTTTGCGTTTGCATGGCGGTGTTGTATCCGCCTTATCAGCATTCAATGATTCCACTATCTCAACGGCTCAAAACGCAGTGGCCAAATTCCCATAGTCCTGCTAATAGAGATATCATACCCTTCGACAATCAGTGGAATAAACGAGAATAGACACATAGTCTGTAAGACATCGTCGACGAGTAGTACAAGGCCCATAGTGGTGAAAGATGAGGGGTCAACGGCAAGCAAACTTGCAGTTGTTGATTAAACAATTGGTTGTCTCGGAAATGCGAGGGTTTAGAAAAATTATAATTGTAATTAACTAATTTATTGTTTTTCTAAAGAAGTAGGGTGTTTATTGAATATTATTGGGTAGACAGAAGTCTCCACTCCAAATCACGCGCATTTTTCCTAATACCTAGACACCCCCCAAGTCTCCAGCTAGAATTTCTTTTCACCCGTGCCAAGCTTATTTCATGCCATATTTTCCAGGCCTCATTCCAACCCCCTCGTACCTTGGTGGCTTATTTAGATAGTTCTCCAAATAATTAAAAAACCCCATCCCGGTGACATGAAATGTCCTATGTGATGAAACACCCGCCAGATACCTAGAGATTCGAGGATCATTACTCTCGATCCATAGGGAAATTGTTATCTAAGAACAATGAAAAGTGCAATCGGGTAATCGGTTATATCACGGCTCTTCAGAAATAAAGAAAATCGTTTATTCAAATGCTGAATTACAGGATGCCACAGACTACTGAGGAATCTGCTGTCAACTTTTACGACGCCAAGATCAGTCTCCAAGATGTCCGAGAAGAATGAAAAAGACTGTGTGACAGTATCTAAGCTTTCCGGTCCCCTTGATTATCTTTTCAGGCTATGAAAATGATGTGAAATTCAAAGATGTCAGTATAATCAAATTTCTTGGCAACTAAAAGGTACATACATCAACAAACTTGCCAAGGGAGAATACCCGGAAAAATAACAATGATGTAACTTAGGGTATGAAAAATACAACCGCGGCTCGGCGTAACAGCCACCCCACAGCCTTGTCTGTAAATATTACGCATTGTTACCTGCCTTAGCCCAGACCGTCGATCAGGTGACTACCATGACCGTCTATTAGAAATCATTATGCGTGGCAAGACTAGGCTAGGGTAAGATGGGTAACTTATTATTTTGGCTATCGACCGTAAGCGCTCAGTTGCAATCATCAGCTGCGAATCCAAAGATCAAGATACGCCCAGACTGGCAGCCAAGTACCAAGGCTAACCCAGACTGTCCTACAACCGAACGAATTGGGGGATACATAGAAGGCAATCATAGCCATTTCTTGGAATGCCGTGTAATCCAAAACAAATCAGAACAGATACCTTAGCCTTGGTGCTTAAAGACTTGCAACTCTTGACTGGCTAGGGGTGATTGGAATTCCGAAGAGAGAATCCTTTTCGAAGTGGTAGGGGCAGATGTCGGTGAGTCGCGAAGGGCAATGATTCCAATGTCAGTATGAAGAGAAGAGCCAATAGTGTCGAAAGAAAGATTGTGAACAGCAGAGCCGATGTAAAGAGTCTGCAGGCAGGCACCGGTGTGCACATCCCAGATGTTGATTGTCGAGTCCTTTGACCCAGACGCCACGCGGCTGCTGTCGTGGGAGAGCACCACTGAGTCGAC
Organism: Penicillium paneum; assembly: GCA_023627375.1. Taxonomy (NCBI): domain Eukaryota; kingdom Fungi; phylum Ascomycota; class Eurotiomycetes; order Eurotiales; family Aspergillaceae; genus Penicillium; species Penicillium paneum. The sequence goes on from JAMAFK010000080.1 coordinate 13,025, forward strand.
TAGGTCCTATGGCCCTCCAGTGTCTGCAGGCAGGCGCCGGTCTGTGCATCCCAGTTATCTCCAACCACTGGCGCCATCGCGATATAGTTGGGTCCCTCATGCTGGAACAGCTGCTTGATCATACTCGGCAATGGGCTAAATGCCAACCCTGAACTGTATGCCTGGAGAGGACTGTTCTCGATTGCTACTCTATGGTACAGAATAAACCGGTATGCATCCTGGACTAGGTCTTGCAATCTGGCTGCTCCGGATCGCTTCTGTAATGACATTAGAATAGTTTGGAGCACAAGAAATGATTAAATGCCAGCAGTAGAACCCCAAGTTTCTGTATTGACCTTATTCCACCGCTTCCACTTCGAAGAAGACTCAGTGCCTCGAGCCAGTAGAGATATCGGGTTCGGAGAAAAATATCAATTCGAGGCCACCTAACCATGCCGACGAATATAAATCACCCCCCTTTCGCCGATCTAACCCACCAACCACCTCGTGTTACAGATGGTAGACGCGCTTCAACTGCCGAAAATAGGATGTTGAACACTTGGAGAAGCGCCTTCAAGCCAGCCTACTAACAAAATTACTAACCCACGAGGATCCGCTGCGATACGGACATCTGAGATGACATATGTTGCAAGGCTTTTTGTATGGGCTGTGAAAAGACACAGTGCTATACATGTTATGACATGTATAGTAGATCAGAGATAGTTGCCCTTTCGGCTTAGCCGCCGGGCGTTAACAAATTGTGTGTGTGTGTATATAGAAAGCAAAAAACGGTGCATGAATATGCAATATTCAAGCATCAGCTTATCTCGGCATTTGCATCTAGACCATGCGTTTCCCATGCGAGTAATGTGCAAGAATTGGCCGAAGAGATCGGATGATCTAGGCCAAGTATTCTCTTCTGCTTGATTAAGCAATCTCGCAGCAAATTGATGGCTTTGGCATCGTGAGCCAAAGATTTCCAGGCCAAAGCGAGATTAGCCATACTTTTAAGCGTGGAGAGATGTTCCTCGCCGAGATTTCTCTTGCACGTCTCCATCACCTGCAATTCGAGCTTCTCGGCCTCCTCCCACCGATGTTGAGTCCTATACGATGAAGCTAGGTTGGCCATATCGGCCAGCGCTTCGGGATGGTCCTCGCCGAGCTTCGTATTACGGGTCTCCATCATCTGGACGTTGAGCTGCTCGGCATCCTTCCACCGGCCCTGATTCCTATACGTCGCCGCTAGGTTGGCCATACTGGACAGCGTGTCGGGATGGTCTTGGCCGAGCTTTGTCTTGCGGGTCTCCATCACCTGTACATCCAGCTGCTCGGCCGCTTCCCATCGGCCCTGCTCCCTATATGTAAACGCTAGTTTGGCCATCACAGCCAGCGTGTCGGGGTGGTCCTCGCCCAGCTTCGACTTGCTCATCCCCATCACCTGCATGCTGAGCTGCTCGGCCTCCTTCCACCGGCCCTGCTCGTTGTACGTCAACGCAAGGTTGGCCATACTGATCAGCGTGTCGGGATGGTTCTCGCCGAGGTTGGTCTTGCACGTCTCCATTACCTGCACCCCGACCTGCTCGGCCTCCTGCCATCGCCCTTGTTCCCTGTATGTCATCGCTAGGTTGTCTTTAATAACCAGCGTTTCGCGATGGTTCTCGCCGAGCTTCGTCTTGAAAGTCTTCAGAACCTGCACCTCGAGCTGCTCCGCCTTTTCCAATCGCCCTTGTTTCCTGTACGTGGAAGCAAGATCGGCCATACTGCCCAGCGTGTCGGAATGCTCGCTCCCAAGAACCTTCTCCCGTTCATCCAACCCCCATCGCTGCATCACTTCCGCCTCTTCATATGTTCCTCGAAGCAGTCAATACCTTCCGCAGTTGAAGTAAATCGTGGCCACATGTAGTCGATCTTCATGCTGAGCAGATATTGACTTCACCACCTCTTTCGCATGCGGAAGCAGCCTTTGACATTCTCTACAGTTCTCGTACTCCCCAATAGGAAACATGTCTGCCATGATGGCTCGCGACTTCTCTTGCCACTTTCCCAGCTCGAGGTGGATCTCTAGCCATACCCGGACCGACAATTGTACGAGTCGGTGCATATCAAATGACCCTGTTTGAATTTCAACCCGAAGAAGAGAGTAACTAATCAACGGCGCCACTGCATCTTCAAACTGGAGCTCATCGTTATCGGCACGGACGAGGCTTTCTGTGATCCCCTGCCGATCAAACATGCTCATCAACGCCAGTAAATTTGTCGCCGCCGGCCGGTCATGACGGATTTGCTCGAACGATATCTGCCATGTTGTAATGACCGCATGCCGAATACTGGGGTCACGCCGGAGGTCTTTGGCGTCCTCGTGCTGAAGAAGATGTGCCTGGTTCGACTCGCTCTCATGGAACAACCGAAGGTACCAGGAGACCGTGACCCGAGGTGATCGATTCGCAATATAGGAGCCCGCCTGAGTGATTGCCAGCGAAATGTATTCAAGTGCCTGGACCAGTGCCTTCTCGTCCTCTCCAGACTTGGGGGTAGGAATCCATGCCCGTAGAAGGGTGAGGGACTCGTCCTCATTCATTGGCTGAACTGTGATCACATAACTATCGCTCCCCACCAGATTCCGTGCCGCAAGACCATTTCGCGATGTGATCAGGATTGATCCATGGGTGACCTGGGGTAGGAAGTTCACCAGTGGCCCTCCTTCATTGGATTCATTTCCCCTAAAAAAGATACCATCGTCATCCACATTATCTAGCACCATCAGCCAACGCCCATTTTGTGAATCACACAACCACTGATACACGAGCTGGAGGATGTTCATCTTTGGATCATCCCGCCCCGGAATCTCCGCAACTGCGGCAATCTGCTGATAGCCTTGTTCCAGCCGCGCCGCATTGCTGGCGTGGATCCAAAACACCCACATGTCCGGTGTGGATTCTCGCACGCGATAGGAATACTCGATAGCTGTCTGGGTTTTCCTGAATGGCATTTCTATCAGTTATTATCCAAGAGGCTTCCTTATGAGAGAGCTCACCCAACGCCGGCCAACCCCACCAATGCCACCCGCTCATGTCGCTCACCGATCGCCTTGTGTCTTTCCTTGATGGCGCTGATGACAGCCTCACGGCCTACAAACATCGGGTCTTTCTTAAAAGGTACTGTAGAGCACGGCTGGGGCTTTTGGCGCATCTGCGCTGAAAACAATTCGCGTTAGCTCGCATAAAGACCAGAGCAAGCGCTCGCAAACAGACACCGAAGCAAGTCACTCACTGAACCGAGCTGCCACCACCGATGGCGCCTCTTTTGAGAACTGCCGTAGCTTATCGAGCGCCGTTCGATATCCGGCCGCGTTGCGCGTGTCGAATTTGACCACCATTGAGTGGTCTGCGTCCAGCGGCACCTTGTCCTCGACATGGTCGGGAAGCTGGAGAAGAGCCGAGTCTGCGCCAACCGTCGTCATGAAATCCCCGGTGCGTTTCCACCGTCCGCTTTCCGAATCCTATTGCGATCGTCAATACATACCATAGCTTGTTTCAGACAAAGACCAATACATACCAAGACCAACTGCCTCGTCTGCTTTGTCTCATAGAAGCTAACCACCTTACGGTCCCGGATCAGGTTCTTAAAGTCGGCCAGTTGATAAATCAAGACATCCGATTGACTGGAAATCTGGCGTAGGAGTGTCTCTCGCGGATGGTGTCCATCGGCGCCCAACATTTGCTGGATATCGTCCATCACTAGCCCTTTATGTGGGATAGCGAAGAGGATTATGCCGTATGTGGCTCGATGCAGTGACGTGATCGCTGGGTGGTCTTCTTCCAGTGTTTGGATAGCCCTCACCAGGCACTAGAAGTTGTTGTCAGCATTTATCAGTAACCCTGACTGACTATCATCTTACATAAGCCAGGATGATACCCCCAAAACTGTGTGCAATGAAAATTAGAGGTCTCTGCTGGAGCTAGTCACAGAATCAGCCTACACTTGCTACCAATAGAAAAGTAACGCAGTGTTTCCTACCTGCTTCGTGTTCCGAACTTTCTTGATCTCCTCCATCAGCTCCCGCCCGTAGTCGAGGATCGTATCGACTCCGTGGCTCGACAGCTTGGAGTTGTACCCGTAGATCATGGTGCGGCACTGCGGTAGATCGTTCGACAGGAAGTCCCGGAGCCACATCCGCAATGTCCTATCACAAATTGTCTCGGTGCGCATTCTTCGAAGGGAAATGACTTGATCGTTTCATTAAGCTTCGCTATTGAACTAACGAGACAAGAAGATGGAAATGTTATCAATAAGCTCAAGAGACAGGTTGTGTTTGGTAATAGTATTACAAGTAAATTAGTGACCACTAAGCATGTGATAATGCCTTTCAATACGATTCACTACTTGAAACTGAGCTAAGTCGGAAACGGGTTAGTGTGTTTTGAAAGAGGGTTTGAGAAAGGATCTCTGTGTGCAAGTGGTGAAACTGATTTCGATCATCCCTGTAACATGCGGTATCTCCCCGATCCTGTACAACTCAGATACATGGACATCACAGACAACTCGACGTGGCGACAACTCGACGTGGCGACAACTCGACGTGGCGACAACTCGAAAAGATCCTAAATTGTTTGTGTACCGAACGGAAGGGATGGCGGACCCACATGCGGGAGGGCCCGAGCCCCCTCGCACAACCACGCCAGGAACGACAACGACCGATGCGTTAGACAACCTTAATCCGACCACCGCGCCTCGGACCAGAAGGCAGACCCGGCCTAGCGATGGCCACGCCACCGCAGCACGCTCGAACGCCGAGACCGCGAGCGCCGGAGACACCAATGGCCGCGTCACGACTCGAGAAATCTGGCGACTGATCGACAGCTTAAAAGAAACGATCGCCTACCAAACCGAGCTCATCCAATCCACTAAGAACGAATTGTTAGAAGTGAAGCACGACCAGCACGTCCTCCATACCCAGAACGAGAAACTTCATGAGGAAGTACGAGCCTTGCGGGCGCAAATTGATGCGCTACCATCATCATCACTCGCAGCAAAATCGTGGGCTACAGTAGCAGCGAGCCACCCACCTCCTCAACAAAACCACCAACGCCCGGATAAGGATCAAAACTGCATCCGAATCAGCACCCAGCGCTCCTTTGTGGACCCGAGAGACAATGAGAACAGCGAACAAAACAGCTTTGGGCGATATCTCCCAACGGAGACCGCGAACACCCACATCCGTACGGCGCTATTGAGCACACCGCCCACACAAGACGCCCAAGTGGCCGGGGTTGGCACCACGAAAACCGGATATGTGATCCGGTTCAAGGACCCAGAGTCGGCGGAAGCGGCCCGCAAAAATAGCGAATGGCTGAACGAGTTAGGAAATAACACGAAACTAGTCAAGCCACGGTTCGGCGTCGTGGTACACCGGACTCCGACAGAGGACTTTGACCTAGAAAACGCAAACGCCCAGGCGATCGAGAAAATCATGGAAGAGAATGACCTTACCGGGCGAGGATTCCGGATTGAGGAGATCGCGTGGCTTAAGAAGAAAGATAAGGCGCTAGGAAAGTTCGCATCCCTCGGCATCTGGTTCGACACCGCGGAAGGGACCGATTTTATACTAGAAAATGGCTTCATCGTGAGCCAGAGATTTATCGGCAGTATAGAACGCTGCGAACTAAAAAGAAAGAGATGCTTCCGGTGTCAACAATTTGGACACTTCGCATGGTCATGCAAAGAAACACCTCGATGTGGACATTGCGCTGGCCAACACGAACGGGAACGCTGCCCTCCGGGCGTAAGAGCCCGATGCCTCGACTGCGGTGGTGAACACCCAACCAGTGATCGCCAGTGCCTAACGCCGGCAACCTCTAACTCCCAATGTTAGAGACAAACCTACGCATACTACAGTTAAACATCATGAAATCGGGGCCTAGGATGGAAGCGCTTATCAACGACTACCAGAGCCAGGATCTAGATATACTCCTGATCCAAGAACCGTCTATCACCACCTATCAAACACACGTTAATCACAGCGCCTAGCAGCTGTACCGACCGACCACCGAGACCGATGCAGGTCGGTTTCGCAGTCTGATCTATGTCAACCGGAAAGCCTCAACCTCTTCCCATCGACAGATCGCCTGCGACCACCCGGACGTCACAGCTATCAAAATCTGGACGGCCGAATCTCAATTTCTTATCTTTTCGGTCCACCTCTCATGCGTCCCGCTTTTCACGCCCAACGAGGCGTCGGCGGAACTAGCACTCACGGCAATCCAGAACACAATCATATCCAATAACCAGGAGGATCAAAGGATAACGACCGTCATCCTCTCCGGTGATTTTAACCGCCACCACCCGGCGTGGGGCACCAACCACATTCAACCGCAATTTCTTGAAGATGCGAGCGAATTGATCAACTTCTTCCAAACGCATGGCCTACACGGCTGTCTGCCACGAGGGACAGCAACATTCTGGCCCCTTAACGATCCAGGGAAGAGCACCACTATAGATCAGACGGTCACGAACCGGCCAGAACAGCTCATCAAGTGCCATCTCTACCACGAGAACTACGGGTCAGACCACCGCGCAACGTACTCGAAATGGAACCTGAGACCTCGGCGCCAGCCCGCCGCTAAGGCGAAGAAAGCCTACGACCGCGCGGACTGGGCCAAGATCGCCGAAGACGTGGTTCGACAGATAGGCCCGTGGAAGGAAGTGAAAACGAGACCGGCGCTAGATGAGGCAGTTGAAAGGCTCACAGAAGCAACTGCCACGGCGGTGGATAGATATACCCCCGACCTACGACCAACACCATACTCTAAACGCTGGTTTACCCCAGACCTTAAAAGACAGCAGATCGAGGTTAACTACCTGCGCCGGAAGTGGCAAGAGAGCTGTGCGGAGCACGGGCGACACGACGCCCACTCCATGACCCTCTTCCAAGAGATGCAACAGAAACGACGAATTTGGACTCGAACTATCGAGAAAGTCAAAGCGTCACACTGGAAACAATTCCTAGATGAAGCCGGGGAAGGGAAGCTCTGGAAAGCAGCTACCTATATGAAACCGCGAGAGGCCTGGGGGTGCATCCCGGCCTTGCACGTTGGTACCAACGAGCTCACCGAAAACAAGGAAAAGGCACAGGCTTTCCTAGATTCTTTCTTCCCGAAAATGGACGAACCCGACGAAGTTCCGCTCGCCCGAGCACCTCTAGAACTCCCGTGGCAACCTATCACCGAGCGAGAGATCCAGCGATCTCTGAAATCTGCGAAGGGATCTACCGCACCTGGCGAAGACGGCGTACCGACGCTCGTGTGGAAACAGCTGTGGGGATATCTCAAGCACTACATCACGGGAATTTTCACCGCGTCCATTAGCCTAGGATACCACCCGAAGCGATGGCGGAGCGCAAAGATTGTGGTGCTACAGAAACCCAAGAGACCAGATTACTCGGTCCCCGGAGCCTATCGCCCGATCTCACTCCTTAACACACTAGGTAAACTTCTGGAGGCGGTGATGGCGCGACGACTGTCATATCTCGCCGAAAAACACGGTCTACTACCGGACACCCAGTTCGGCGGGCGACCAGGCAGAACCACTGAACAGGCCCTTTTGGTCCTCTCCAACGCGATTGACCGGGCGTGGTACAAACACAAAGTAGTGACGCTGGTAGCATTTGACCTAAAAGGCGCCTTCAACGGAGTCAACAAAACGAGCCTAGACGCCTGTCTCCGGGCAAGGAGAATCCCAACCGTGGCTAGAAAATGGATCGCGAGCTTCATGAGCGACCGCCACGCTAGCATAGGATTTGATGACTTCCGCACCGAGGTCACGCCGCTAGCGAATGCAGGACTAGCACAGGGCTCACCCCTCTCGCCTATTCTGTTTACATTCTTCAACTCCGACCTAGTCGACCAACCCGTCACCTTCCACGGCGGCGCATCCGCCTTCATCGACGACTACTTCCGCTGGCGAGTAGGTCGGTCAGCTGAAGACAACCTAGCCAAGATCCAATCTGAAGACATCCCCCGCATTGAAGCATGGGCCCGTCGAACCGGGTCCTGCTTCGCAGTAGAGAAAACCGAGCTCATTCATATCACCAGGAAACGAAGCGAACAGCTCCAGGGACAGGTGGCTATTAACGGGAAGACAGTTGAAGCGTCGCCCACGGCCAAGCTGCTGGGCGTGATTTTCGACCAGGAGCTGCGCTGGAAAGAACACGTCCAACAAGCGATCAAACGAGCAATCAAGGTCAGTATTGCTTTAGGCGGGCTGCGGCATTTACGTCCAGAACAGATGCGACAGCTCTACCAAGCCTGTGTCACGCCGGTCGTAGACTACGCGTCGACGGTCTGGTACGACCCTTTGCGAGATAAGACTCACTTGCGACACCTGAACACAGTCCAGAGGACCACGTTGATCCGCATCTTATCGGCTTTCAGGACGGTAGCTACTTCAACCCTGGAAGTAGAAGCACACGTTCTGCCAACGCACCTGCGCCTCCGCCACCGAGCGCAGAATACCATCGCAAGCCTCCACACTCTACCGCGAGATCACCCCATTTGGGACACACTACGGCGAGCTCAGAAACGTAGGGACAACATCGGGTCGTACGCTCGTTTTCCACTGGCGGAAGCCCTAAAGACCATGAACCCAGTGAGTCTAGATGAATTGGAGACGATTGACCCACGACCGCTACCACCGTGGCGAACCGAGTCCTTCACGGAGATTGAGATCGGGTCAGACCGAGAGACGGCAAGAGAACGGGCTGAGGCTGTTCGGTCCACACCTGCCATCGTGATCTATTCTGATGCTTCGGGACGTGAAGGCCACTTAGGCGCTGCTGTCGTTGCACTCGATAACAACCTAGAGGCCATCGAATCCCAGCAGATCCAGGTGGGACCGATGGACCGGTGGTCAGTTCACGTAGCAGAGCTGATAGGCATTTTCTACGCTGTCAGTACAGTGTTCAAGATCAGTCACCAGCGGCCAAGAACGGAACATTATGGAACAACAACGGCGACGATCCTCTGCGACAGCAGATCAGCCCTGCAAGCAATCCAGAGCCCAGGTAACAAATCAGGACAACGTATCATCCACGCGATCCTCCAGGCGGCTACAGAGATCCAAGGAAAGGGAATCGCACTTCGTCTCCAATGGATACCTGGACACTGCGACAATTCAGGAAACGACGCAGCAGATCGGCTGGCCAAGGACGCGGCAAGCCCGGGCAAATCACATCCCTTCCGCCCTCTGCTGACAAGGACGAAGGCGCTTATTCGCGATAACATCCGTGCTCAGTGGAGGCGGGAATGGGAATCAGCGGGAATGGGAATCATCCACCAAAGGCGGTCACCTACGGAAGATCGATAACACTCTGCCGGCGGCCTACACTAGGAAGCTTTATGGGAACCTGCCCAGGGGCCGGGCGTACTTGCTGACACAGCTGCGCACAGGCCATAATTGGTTATCCACCTTTAGGAATGCCATTGGCTTCCGTGACGACGATCACTGCGCGTGCGGCGCGCAAGAAACAGTCACTCACGTCCTGGTGGACTGTCCAAAACTACAGGAGTTGAGAAGAGAATTAAGAATGAAGGTTGGGGACGCGTTTAGCAACGTATCGAGTCTGCTGGGAGGCTCCAAAGAAGGTGAGAGAGGTAAACCAGACACCGTCTCGCGAGCCAAAACGGTGAACGCCGTGTTGGACTTCGCTGAGGCGTCACAGCGGTTTCAAAGTCGCGCGCCATAAGGGCAGCCTAACAACGTGAACGGCAACTAGGCCATGATAGGCTTTGACGAGGCTCCAAATTCGTTTTCAGGAAGTGGCACATCACACATGTACATACACGGATATATATAGTTGCTGTAGCCTGCATATCGCTTTGGCGAGAGGTCGGGGTAAATGAAATCATCCATCCATCCATCCTGTACATAGATTGACGATGCAGGTGTTTTACAGCATTTCCTCTTCAAAATATATCTCAAAACCGTCTTCGCTGCTACACGACAGCCTTGCGCAGAAACAATGGTCTTTCCGTCTTTAAGACGAGGCGTCGGACATGATTGCATCGATAGTGATGATTTTGGTCGATCGAAAGATTTTGCTTATAAAGCTCCAAAGTTGGAGGGCTACACGACATGTTCCACATCGCGTTTTACTACAGTATCGCGTCGCGTTGCACCCCATCCGCTATTTGCATTCAGGTGGTGTATTTCAATTGTTCTTAGAACCGAGGGCCGGGAAGAGAGCGGAGAAACGCATGATAAACGGTCTGTTCAACAGGCTGCTTGATCTCTCATACGTACTCTTTTGTACTCCTTGCCATCGCTGGCCGACGGCCAAATATTTCTATCAAATCAGCCGTCGCCTCATTGAACAAGTGACCATGCGACAGCTGGAAAAGGTGTCTCAGCACGTTGAATAAGTTCAATCATTGAGAAAATGGCACAGTTCGCAATCGTCTGATTTTGCAGGCACGTGATGAGCGCAGAATTGGGGTTCAACGTTGAACATAAAGTTCAGCAGACGCATGTTTTGCAACAGAGATATGGTATTTTACTGCTGGTAATCTTTCGATGGGTACTCGATGATGATCATTCCTAATCATCAAGCTTATAACTCAGCCCAGAGAGCCGTAAGATGCCTTTCCATCTTTCTCGCCAGCAATGATCACCGAATCAACATCCTAAGCTGCTTTCAACCGCCCAAATAAAATCTCTAGTCAACGTTGTCCGAACAGCCATTTAGGAAATAAGATATAAACTCGCTAATGTCCAGTATTGCCTATCCTAAGCATGTCCCGCCCTGTTTCAAAGTTTGCCGAATGGCTTGCCAGAGCTTCCATCCAAGACAAATTCGGTCTGTGCGGGCTCCTTGCCCTTGTATGCTGGATATGCTGTAGCCTCGGACGCAGATTCAGTCATTTGCCTTTGAGGTTGCAGCAGGTATCCTGGAGAAGTTTCTTCCAGGCGCCAACACCAGGCGTGCTCCAGTGGCTAGATATCCCATCATACTTGCAAGGGGGGGTGCTTGCAGTCCTACTGATTGCCAACATTATTACAATCAGCCTTCATGCTCACACCTGGGTGGATGTACAGAAGCGAGCCGGATGCTTGGCGGTCACACATCTTGTTCCCCTCTGCTCCGGGTTCAGCTTCAGTCTTCCGGCCCACGGCTACTATGTTGAGCGGGTCACCTTCCAATGGGCGCATCGGTGGCTAGGCCGCCTTTGCGTGCTGCATTGCCTTCTTCATGGGTCCGTCTTAGGAGCAAATGCTCGCAATACAAGCCTTGGACCTCCCCTCGCCATCCCACTCCTGGTACGTGAAGCGGGTCTGAGGACGGCAGCCTTCCTATTCCCCCGCAGTATGTCTGACTAGAAGTAGCTCACAATGAACAGGCCGGATGTAGTCTCGTCTCGATATTGCCTTGGACGTTGGCTGCGATCCTCCGCCGGTGGCCGCAATTCGGCCTCAAGGTCCACCATATGCTTGCTTCGATCGCCACCGGCGCCCTTCTCTACCATTTGATCGACCGGGGATCGTCCTACCGTTGGGTTTTACTTGGTGGTATCTGCGCCGGATGTGCCTGGAGTGTCGGGACATGCCTGCATACTATGTGGTTCCACAGGTCGTGGCGCATCACCTCTAGACGGGCACTCGCGCGGTCTTTCAACCAGCTCTTATGGCTTGATATTGTGGTTCCCATGGGGTGGGAGGCTCAACCGGGGCAGTATGTACAGCTCTGGTTGCCACGCTTAGGAGTGAGGTCCTTCTTGCAGCTTCCTGCATTCTACGTGGCTTCGGCGGACACAGTGCAGAACGCGCCGGGAGCACCGGCCACTCGCACATTACGCATAGTGACCCGACCCCGACCGGGCGTGACTGGAAGGGTCGCACAAGCTGCGGATCATGCGACGTACTCGACGATTCATTTTCCGGTCTGCGTGCTGGGTCCGTACGGGCATCCACCTGACCTTGGCCAGTACGGGACCGTCGTCTTTGTACTTGAAGACATTGGACTCTTCCGTGCGTTGCCATTCATACGACATCTCGTTCAAGAAAGCCGAAGCCGGAGAAACACGGTGCGAAGGCTAGAAGTCCTATGGCAAGTTGGGCTGAAACATTTCAGTGGGTTCCCCCCGTTCTTCTCGAATGCTTTGCGGTGTCTTGTACTTACCGGAATAGACCATCCCCATTGGGTGGGGGATGAAATCTCGCAAATCCTCGAACTCGACCGTATGTTTGATCGAAACGATTGTCCCGAGCATAGACACCGAGATGGCCGGGGATTTGATGTGAGTGAAGTCTCCTTTCTGCGGTAACTCTTACAATTGGTCGGGCTAACTTGGTAGCAGATCCTGCAATTCACTACACATATCCTAGACACTCAGCCCGTGGACCAGATTCGATACCGCAACCGTACGCGCTTAAAGTACCATTTTCATGCCATCAATATCGCCGAGGAACTGCCACGCCTTATGGATAGTACGGGCGGAACGACCGCGGTTTCGGGTATGAGCGCTCCGTCGTTTACCCCTTGATGATGCCAACACTAACGGGTATTAGTATGCGCAAGCAGGCCGACACGCGCAGCAGTACGCCGCGTCGTTCAGCCCAGAACGAGTGGTGATTGTCGGTTATTTGAACTGGATCTAGAACCCTCCCGCAAGTGGGCAGACGGTGACTCTTTCGCCCAAGACACATCCGAAACGATTACACCGCCAACAGAACCCTCCAATACTGGCAGAGTATTTGAGCCCGGTTGGACACCGAGTGCCATACCCGTTGCACATGCTGTTGTTGAGCAAGCTACCCGGCCGTCCGGGGGAATCTCAGTGGATCATAGACGATCTTGCCAGAGTGATAATCCGGCGGTTGGAGGGCAGAGCGCCAATCACACAAGGTGGGTCCAGCAGAAAATCACCGAAGGCGGCGTCTAGGCTAGCCAGGTATAGTTATAGAAACAAAGAAGCCTGCACTGGACAGAGGACCAAAGTATACTTTTGCGAGAACCGGGAGGATTTTTAGCCTATCAATCTGGTTGCCGAAGTCTGCGTGACATTCGAATCCCTACCTGTCCCAACAGTACCTTCTACGCAATAAAGACCCGTTCCATCTGCATTTGACGACCGTTAGATCTAGGTTTGTATATCATGCCTGGACCTTTGCAAATCCTTACGATTTGCTCTCCTAGCCACAGAGCCGTACCAGCGTCGGACCACACCCACGCGTGTTATTTTATTGGTCTTACTGCTGCTTCTTACGTCCAGGTAACATCAGAGTGTGACAGTAGCGCCATACTCTCGCGAGGGGAGTAACGATCGACGAGAAACCAGATCATGAGGCTTGATAGCTACAATCTTCATATGGCTGTTCATCCAGTCTCCGCCGAAGGAATCACAAGTATCATCCCGGGTTTGGGGCTATACTCATCGCGTTTGTGCCGCCAGGAGGTCGAAATATTCTTGACTGCAAGGAAACATAAAAAGCAGTCTCTAGCACCCGAGCAGCATACTGTAGCGCTAGGAAATCTACATGATAAATCAAGACGTGGTCTCGTTGGCAAAACGGATCATCCACGGGCAAAATCGAGCGTGATCGGACCAGAGTGATACATATAAAAGGAGCCGCAGCCTAGGAAAATCCATAATTTTGGTCCTTATACTCTAATATATCAGTGTCCCTCGCTTGTCAGTAGGATTTGAGAGGTTCTATGGTCACGGTTATCGCTGCCTTGAGGCCCGCGACGTAGAAGCTACTTTACAGGATAAGATTCGCGTTAAGAGTATTCTACGCAGGGGGTGCTGCAAGAACAAGGCCTCTAGCAATTTACAGTCTCGTATTCCGAAGAAATTATCAT
>JAMAFK010000081.1:0-16259 GCA_023627375.1 Penicillium paneum
GATTATTTTCTATTCCAGCTCGTAAATCTAGATGCAATGAATTGTGACATATGGGAGATGTCCGAAGAGGAACTTTAGTTGGCATGGGGCAAGGAATCCTCGCATTGCGGATTTCCCTATAGGGTATGGTTCAGATCTCATACCCCCCTCGGCGTGCTTCCGAAATCCGAAAATCAGTGAATTGATTAAAACTTGGTTCAATATGACAAACCGCCCAATCAAAATATGTCTTCCTTATACGTACGGGTCTAGGTTCACGGAGATCGATGTCGTAGTAATGAGCTCTTGGTGGATATGGTTTGTGGCGTTCAGACATTTAAGCGACCAAAGCACTAGAAAAACGGGATAGTCTTTTCAAATAGCAATTGATCAAGGCCCACTTCGACATGGGCATGAACAAAGTAACATGGAGTGGCAGCTTGAGCATTAAGTTTCATGGATAATAGAAGCGAGAACAGTCCCTCAGCGGTTGTACAAACATTGCACATTGTCTATGGTCCAGGGATCAATCCTACCGCATAGTCTGATCTAGCCTCTTTCTAGACGTGTGGGGTAATCTCTTCCGACCCGCCCCTGTCGACCCCAACCGATCTGATTCTAGGCACTCACGTCTAATCCCAACTGTCATCATAACCCTAACTACCGCGGAAAGACTGCTATCAGATATATCAACGCAACTGGATGCTTTTATCCGCATTCTCAAAACCTACCCCTGTCATCTTGGCAGAGACATCGGGCCAAGGGGGTTTGCGGGCTGCGGACTTATAGTAACAGGGAAAAACACCCATATGTGGCTACGACGGCTCCAGGAGATTTATTATTATATCAGCCGAGCTTTGTGGACGCAACATGCCTACACTATGCTCGGGATGCCATTGACTATGCATCATGGCCACTCTCATTCAAGCAGAGAAACCGTCCGACAGTGACCACGCCAAGAACGCACAACATGGACGCAAGCTGATACGACTCAGGAATGAATTTGGGCTTCGTGCTTTCCACTGTTTATCCTTGAATGAGGAAGCTAGGATAGTGGAGGAACCGGGAAATACTATTGTGAGGTCACGGCTTGCTGAGGATCAGGTACCAACATATCATGGGATCCGTCCCGGTAAGCTTATACGGATAACGTGCCTATATTGTGCTAAACTGTTCTTCATATACATGTCCTGTTCCCCATATACAGATTTAGTATACCAAGGCACGGCTGCCATATATCTTCATGAAAGCGGGCGCTTCGAGTGACGCTGGATCCATTCCCCACGGATTCTCGGAGAATCCTTACCATATAAAACATACTCCAGCCGGCAGTGAAATATCTGTCTTGAACAAAAAGTACTTGGTTCGATCGCAAATCAAAATTCTTTCCGTGTTCCTCTTTCTTGTGCAAATTCGGTGTTCGACATGTGGGAGAGCGGATAGAGCTTCAAAGCTGCCATCACCATACTGCTGGCTATCCGAGAGGCTTCAGAACATGGATACTCAAGTTCGGCACGAGTGGGTGGTATTGATTGCCAGTTGCTTGTGAGGTTGGACGAGTGGCCGATGACCGGGCCTTGATGGGGTAGGAAGGTGGGCCTCCCAACCACTTCATCGACCTTCCTGTTGGACTGCCAACCTTTTTTGAGTTGATACACCATTTCTTCGACTAGATCTTGCTGGTTTTTATTTGATTCTTTGCTGATAATGGAATTCAACGTCTGACTGAACTAAAACCCGGATTGGATCGTTTAGTACTTAATGTTGTGGGGACCTACTTCCGAAACCAGAGCGTTGACCATGCACGTTCTGATACGCCTCTCCTGAGCGAATAAATGAGTCCTTGCGCGTTAATAGCGCGGCGCTCTCAGGGTGGATAACGAACGAGGTTGAGATATCGGGTGGTGTATCTTCGCGGCCAGCGTTATTGTGGACCCAGCACTTCACCTTGAAAATCGCATGCTATGCCGCAGTAGTCTACCTTGAATATTCAGCATCCAGTTTTCGCCCACAACGGTATGGGATATGACTCTGTAAGCCGTGCGTGTTCCGGAGCTGTGTGTAGTGTGAGCTGATGAGACGTTGAAAGAATTATTTCGGAATTCAGGAGCTCATCAGTTCGGGAAACATTGCCCGCATGTTCTAGCTAGGAATATCTGGCAGAACTCACATTACCTCCGTTGGCTTACATTAATATAATGCGCTGTTGACTGCATAGTAGGCCTCAATAAGCAACCGGACTAAAAAAGATCTCCGATGCACCTCAATTTTGGTCAGACTAATAACACTGTTTCTTCATTGTTTTTACACTCTTCCTAGGAATCTCAGACCTCTCGGAAATATCAGCTGAATTCTATAAAAGCCGCTGTTATCCTTCCTCATTTTGCTTGACTACACACAACACCAAATCAATTGGGTAAGAAATTCAGGACACAAGACGCAGCACATACACGATATTCTCGAATATCGAGCTTCTGTAATCCCTTTTGGAACACAGAATATGCATCTCTTCATCATTATGGTTCTCGCTTGTGCCTATGCAAGCGGATCTCTCGGCGGCACCCTTGAGATTATCGATATTGATGGTCAATGCGCGATATGGTCATATGACAACTATGGCTGCACAGGATCTTCGGCATACTTTGGCCGACTTGAGGGAGAGACATGTTCAAGTAAGCAGATTCCTGGCAGGGGAGTCAATAACAAAATACTAACACACTGGCAGCGGTAAAAGTCGAGAATGGCACCTACCGCTACCCCGTTCGCGGGGTGGAGGCTTGTGGCACAGAAGACAGTGCATCAGCTGCATGGATTGAGGTTGAAGATTCTGGTCTAGTTACGTTTTTCAATTACCAAGGATCTAGTTCGAGCTGTGCATTAGACAATGGACTCAAGCATGGCAGTCGGTGTGATGCTTCGGACTCGGACTATTCTACCAAGGCGCCTTCTACTTTGACGACACCAATTTCTTCTTTATCAGTGTCGAGCTCACCCTCGACTTCCTTTCAGACCTCACCTTCTCCTACTTGTTCGGAGGTTTGAAATGTGGGGCAAAGCGACATCGTTCTCGTGATGTACCGAGCATCCTCATGAGTGAGGCGAATATGACCTCCAATATTGAGGTAGGCTGCGGTTTGATAGAGAATGTCGAATGGCTAGGACCCCAAGGTAGGCGATGACGACATTTTCATCGGCAGAGCCAGAGATCGAGGGCAAAATTGGATGGGGCAGTACAAAATGGCAGAAGCGATCAGACACCAAGTGGCATCATAATACTTTTGATTTATTTGATTTATTTGACCTGCAGTAAGGCTCTCACGGAGTCAAGCTAGCCAAGGAAGGCATTTCATTGGCCAACGGTATCAGGAGATTGATTGACCAACGGGGCTTATAGTGGCGCCGATCTATTCCTGTTTGTGATATGGATGTTCCCTGAACCCAAAGTGCTGCCAGTGCCATTTGATCATCTGTTGAAGGGCCAAAGCGATAATTCTACCACTGAAATGGTAGCAGGGCAGTATACCTAATGTGTTGAAGGGTAATTTATCTTATCTTGTTTCTGCGTCATCTTCATCGCTGAAAGTCCTCGTAGAGCATAGTCTATTGGACAGGGGTTCCTTATACATATGATGCGACATGGCATGAGTTGATCGTCATTTAATATTGGTGCTGGTCCCTGATGCTTGGAACACGTGGGCTTCGACCTCAGCCATCTTGCGCTACCGGTCGCATTATCGGTGCCTTGAATGGCTAGTACCGTTGTCAAGGGTCCACATAGCAAATTTACAGAGCCAATACAAGGTATCCGTGGAGCTGTGCTAGTGTTTAATCAAGATGGTCACGAGCCGTTCGCATCCACGGTTCCCAGGCTACTACGCATATCCATAACCTGCACAGGGCCGACTTATGGTTCCGGAGGAAACTTCTCAGCCATATCGCATTTCATATACCTTCCTCGCAGTTCCCAATGGCACTGGTAGTCAGTATTACCCGATGTTTGTTGAATATATAAAATTCTCACCTCGCTTTGCAGACTATTCGTGTCAAATATGAGCCGACTGAAAATGCCGATATGAAAATTGGCGATGTTGTGCGAGTCCCCATTTTTCTAGGCAGAGGTCAGGTCGACATGGCCGTCGAGCCGAATGGTGTTGACCAGGTCAACCAACATTTTATAAATCTCAACTACGCTCGATACTCAAAACTAGACCCGCTATTCGCGCCCGAGCCCGGTCACCATCAAGCAGAAACCCCATTCTGCATACTCACTCGAATACGCCAAAATTACTGCGACGCAACGAACAACCAGTTTCTTTTATGGGACACGAGGCTCGCAGATTGGTTTGCAACGGAGATCAAACTACTGGACAAACTACTCGACTCTTGTAGAAGTCAGTATACGGGGTCGCCGGAAAACCAAATGCCATAAAGCTGTGCATCATTGAATGTCCCGCAAGTGTGATTGTTTGTAACAGAACCTAGTTAGATATTGTTGATCGCTGTGCTGCCATCTATAGGGTCACAATCTTCCTAGGTTCCTGGAAATTCTGCATTTGCTTTACTCAAACATAAGGGTTTGCGACGATTTAGTCATTAGTCACGAAACTGTAATGCCGAGATGAATGGACTGCAATTGTCCAATTAGGATCGCCTATCTATCGTTGGCTATTGTTCAAGGAACCCGATTCCCCTTCCATTCCGGCTCTAGGAAGCTATACCTAATAAGAAATCTTTCATATGAAATGTCGAAAGAGGAAATGTAAATCGCAAGGGGGCATGGGCTACTGGCGATGGGGACGTTTCCCTATCGGGTATGGCCCGGATTTCATACCCTCCGTAGTAATGAACCTATAGTTGAGCCCGATGATTTGAAATTTCGTTCTGAAATGGATGTGGCAACCCGGCCAATTGTAAATCGTCTTCTCCACATAGGTACGAATCTGGGTCCAGGGAGACAAATATCCTAATAATTGTCTCATTGTAAGAAGATGCTTGCGAAAGATGTGCTACTTCTCTAGTCTGTGCCCCAAATTAACTTAATATCCGAACCACTCAATATACTGAGAATTTCTCAGATACCCTCTTATGGCTCTGGCCTCAATTTCATACCAGAGGACAACTCGGCTCAGCCGTATGAAATCAGTGGCAATACATGTACCCTATTTCTGCTTCTCGATCGCCTTGTAGGAAATTGGTCCAAATTCTGCCACTGCATCCGTGCCTCCGTCCATCCCTATCACATCGGCATACATCTGGTTTTTCATCACAGTCTTCTTCACCCACTAAAAATTATTTTACTGCCGAGGTATCAATGAATGGGGTTCAGAATCCCTTAACGTAATTTTAATAGATGGACCATACTTTGACGATTTGAGACTGGGCAGCATCTGCCTTTCCGGCCTGGAAAACGTTACGCTTTTTTCTAAATCTAGAGATTCACTGCAAAGGTGCATTCACAGTGTAGATTCATCCTTGTCTGTGCACAACGTATCTCTTTTATTGTGATGTTTGTCTCCCTATCGAAAAAGGGGCCCCTTACAATTATGATGACCTTTGTTCTCTATACAAGGTTCAGCGTGCGCCAGATCAGAACGGAAGACCCTGATTACTGAATTTGGGATACAGAGACACTGGAAAAATCGTGAGATCTATATGGAAGGAGGGGATTCCGGAAGATTGGCCAAAAGATAGAACGCCTACCGTACTTCAGCATGTGCAAACAGAACATCGAGATGAAGTCGCAACCGGAGCGGTGAGTACGGAGGATAGAAAGGGCAGCGGTGAGTGTTGTTTTGTACCCAGGGGTAAAGCACTAGGCAGATGTGCTGACATCAAAATTCCATCTAAGTGTCTAAAGCTCAAGTCGATTTCCTGCGGCGCGGTCTGATCTATCATGCCCCCAGCTACCGCGGAAAGGCTGCTAACAGACTTGTCAGACCAACTGGACATGTTTATTCGCTTCCTCAGCGTCGACTTGACCTCTGTCATCTTAGAGCGGAGCTCGGCACAGGTAGAAGTTCAGCGGGCTGCTGAGCTGATGGCAACTGGAAAGAACACTCAGTGCTGGATACAGTGGCTCCAAGATGTCCACCAATGGACCAACCTAGCATTGTGGGAGCAAGAATGGCTTCGACGGACTGGACGCAATGAACCTACGCCATGTTTAGGGCCCCATCGCTTCGGAACCATGTCTGCGTTCATCCAAGAACAGGGATTGGATGACAATCACAACACCCGCAAAGCACTCTAACATGGACGCAGGCTGATGCGTTTTGAACACGAGTTTGGACATGGGATTACCCTCCTTTTATTGCCCGTGCTTCCCGTCTTACGTGCCCTATCCTCGTAAGCTATATGGCCAATTTGTGTATATTCTCCAGCTAAATAATTCACAGAAATACGCAATTCAGCATATGCAGCATCAACAAGCAACCCGATGGTTCCCACTAGATCCTCATAAAGAAAAAGGCGTCAGGGGCTGACGGATCCATTTCCCACGGATCCTCGGAAAATCCTTGTCACACTAAGAATCCTCTAGCAGGCAGTGAAATCTTCATCTTAACTCCACCTCGCACGAAAAGTACCTCGTTCGATATCAGATTGAAAGATCTGGGTGCTCCTATTTCTTGTGCGAATTCGGTGCTCGACAAGTGGTGGGAGATTGGATAGAGCTCCAAGGTCACTCTGTCCTCCGGGTTATCTGACAGGGTTTGAAATACTGAGACGCCGTTTTTGACCGGGTGGGCGGCATTGATTCCCCGGGTGGTTGTGATATCGGGCGAGTGGACGATGACTGGGCCTTGGTGGAGAAGAAAAGCAGGCCTTCCGATCACTTCTTCTATCTTCCTGGTGAACTTCCATGATTTAAGCTCTATATATCAACCACTGCATTGAAGACATACGTTATCACCCCGGATTCCGAATTTCAAGAAGCTTTCGCATGCATCATGATGTCCTCTTCCATATATGACGGTCTCTGACACTTTGTTTGGCCGGGACCAGAGATGTCCTTTCACCTCTCTGACCATATTATTAGGCGGCGAGTCGGCTTGAAGATTGCTGTAACCTACAACCTCCATGGCCGAGTGTGGGATGGTGCAGTCGAACAACATGTCCTGGTTGGATGTCATATTGCGGAGAAAGAGAGACTAATCATAGGAAGCCTAGTTCCAATTTAGTAGTAGGTGTAAGTCTTGTACCCGCTGTAAAGAGAGTAATTTTGCCCATATCACCTTCCAGTGATGGGGACATATGGTCATTCTATACTACCGCGACTGAGAAAGCAGCCTATGGCCTGGGTCGCACTAGCCTTGATGGAGCTGCAACACGCATAAGGAAATGCGACATTCTTCGGATACTATCGAAATTAAACGTAACTATTGAGCGGCGCAGGCCTAGAAAGACGGCCAGCCCGGAATTTTACCTCGCAGCTTTGAGGCTACGACCACTGGAGGATCCACCTATTGGGCCCATCACGAAACCATCCCATTGTACGTCAATGCATGCCACTCCGGACCTTTTATAAAACGCGATATACAAGTCTCAAGGGTAGGCGTTACCAGATCGAAAGTTGATAGTTTCGAAGCAAGCGAAATTCTAATTGTTGTGTAGAGCAATAAATGGGTGTTCTATACTGTACTAAGATATCGAATGTTTCAACTTGGACGAAGCAACAAAAAGCCCATGCATCTGTAATCTTGCCCAGATCAGGTACCATCCCCTAGTCCCAACAGTTTCGCACAACTCGCTTTGGATGATCGAGACATACATTGATCCTCCAAACCACCCCTGCCCTTGCAGATATTTTGTCTGACACTTGCAAAAGCTGCAAATTCACGATCGTGAAAGCCATCTGCGTGGTGGGCGATTCTCCAGTGCTCTCGTAGGTATCGGCTAGGCGCTCTATATCTTGGGTGAGATCGCGGTTGCGGTCGTAGTTGTGCACTTGGGCATTGAGAATGGATTTGTGCACTTGGACATTGAGAAAGGAAAGCAATTTCAAGCTAATCAAGAGGCATCGGTATTCCTCGCAGACCATGTGCTCGATACCACATTGCCTGGTATCAATATGACATTTGCTAGACATTGCTGTACGGTAAGCCAGTTGGATGTCATCAAATACATCCTCTCCACGGTGTATGCGACCATAGATTATGAGTATGATTGCTTTGAGTGAACTGGGTGATGGTTCGAACGGTGGGTCGTTGGTCAACAAACAGTCCCAGGCGGCTTTCTCGTACAACATCGACGGATAGTCAGAACAGGCACTCTCAGGATCTTCTTCTGCACGGCAAGCTAGTGCTAGGACTGCAAAAAGCAGGGATAGCCAGGATTGAGGTGTGACGTTAGGGCTGCGGCAGAACTTCTCGTACTCAGCTTCGAAGCTGGCGGCGTTGATGACACAAAATAGCTACCGTGTTGTTAGTACTCATGCTCCAAATTTTTGATAGACCAACTTTACCTTGGAAATAGATTCAAAGTATCTTTCTATCAAGTAATCGATCATCAGACGGTTTGGGAGGACGCCAAGTAGTTCTCCCTTTGAAGAGCAGCCTGTCAATGTTGGATGAGCCCCATTGCCTGAATCACTGCCAACCAGACTTGGGCTTTTTGCTAAGTCTGACAGGGGGTTCCCATTGCTGATTGTGGAAAGCAACTCGCTACAGCCGAGTGACTTGTTGCGGCATACTAGTCCCGTGTCAAGAGTAGTATCAGTATTGGGTGACCTATTCTTGGGCCTTTCCTCGAGGATGCTCTCCGGCGGTTGGATTGTATCTGCCTTCATAACAGCATTCCGGGGTGGCTCGCCACTTTCACTGGATAGACTTTGAGTTGTATGTATTCCTATCTCTTCGGGGTCGTCTTTTGTCGTCTCAGAAAACTCACACGTACTTTCAACCCCACGACTAGTACATGTTCCGCAGGGAGCCCCTCCGCCAGTGCAACAAATTTTCCGTAAGCGGCACGGCAGGCAGGCCCCTGAGCTTTTTTTCTTTGAATCCTTGTGAGTTTTCAGGTCAAAGGTACAAACTTCTCTTCCCTCCGCAACACAATTCTCGCAAGGTGGCCCCCCATTGCAAAATGTTTTTTCCGTGCGGCATAGGAGGCATGCGTTGCTGCCAGACCTTGTTGCCAGTTCAACAAGTTTCTTGCCGGGCGGAGTGTACGCAAATTCACAATTTTCCTTTTTGAGTTGAACACAATTCTCACAGGGAGGTCCCCCAATGCAGCGAGATCTTTTTTGGCGACAAGACTGGCATGCTGTACGAGCGCGATTTTGCACGGCGGGCTGAGATTGATGATGTGTAGACATTGAGCAAAGCAAGGGCGATGGGGTGAATTGAGAAGGATTACCCAGGTCTTAGTGTCTGTACAATTTTGAGTCTCATTCTCTTCAACGGCAGAGGCCGGTAATAAGTATTCTCATCTGGCAACGGGAGGACACTTTCTCCCGACCAGAGCTTGCATTCCATCATTACCTGAGTGGAGGGAGGGCCCAGATTCTTGGGCCCGCTTGAATCAAATGTGCTATCATACGTCCAAGACATTCTTTGGTCAATCCGTGTCATTGTATCAAAGGGTTTGCCATGTTAACATGCACCTTTTGCTAGATTCACCAATCTCATTCGAGTTACATTTAGCCAGTAGCCGAACGTACTTCAATAGAAATCACACCAGTCTACCTCTGGTTGGTTGTGCAAGGATCATCATATACTAATGACATAATATAATACTAATACCAACCCAATGCAAGAACTGCGCTTACCGATCACCTTCTGGTCCTTTAGGGCTCCTACCAAGATCGGACGGACTAATCTCATACTAAACTAGACTCAACACTGTGACCGCTCCATCTATTTGTGTCCTTGGCCTCTCATTGTAGTAAAGATTACAGGAAAATTTGGACAAGTTTGACATATCTAAATGGTACTATTTACAACTAGAATACTTTTCGTTACCTGTGCCTCTGCATCAAAGATTTGCACTCTTTCGGATATCTCCATTCCACTTATCACAGTCCCTTCGCGTGTAAAGCCCCATTGCCGTATTTTTCTATTCGCAATTTCATAAGCCAGAAAAAACTTCCAATCTACTCCTAGACGTGCCTGGATTTGTCAGATATGAAAAATTATCATTAAGGCTCCATACCTGTTGGTTTTGAAGCCACTCCAATCCACATATGGCCATAATAAACAGAGCGCTTCGGTCCATGTTCGTCTCGCTGCGATACCGTATGGACTTAGTCGGAGAGGCAAGGTGTAAGGACTGCCGAGCGACGGCACTGCGACTTATATGAGTAACTGTAAGCTTTGTAACCAAAAGCCCGAGGTAAACATAGGTAGAGCAGACTTCGGGGGTGGCGACAAATTATTACGCAAAACGGAATATTTGAATAAAGAATTCAAGAACGCTATATGCACATACCGAGCAAAAGGCTTTCCAGCTCCTGGTCGAACATGATGGATGTCTCGAATATGGTACATTTTGGTGTACTTATACTTGTGGCAGCAAATTCCCAACACACAGTATTGGATGTTCCTCCAGGAATGAAATTCCACCGTGCAAGTATTGCATAAATTCCCGTAATACGCATCCTGGATTTTTGCCATCCAATACCTAGACTTACTAAATGAACTACTGTCGTAAGTCAAGACTAAGAGTGTCTGGCTGAATTATTAGCTGCTGAGGTAGATTGTGTTCGAAAAAATGTGATTGGTGATATTTAAAGATTAGAAAACGGAATTACACATTCCATAGACCTATCCAGACCTCGAATGAATGCCCCTTTGTCTTCTTGGACAGTAAAGCAGTATTGTAGAATTGTTTTGCCACAAGCGGCAATCCTTTTGGGCGCGATTTGGAAGATTGGAGGGTGTTATCGGGAGCCAATGGCAAAAAGCAAATCCTAATTAAAAAAAAAAGAAATAAGAATAATGCGTATAATCACTCGAGAGGCTCGAAGGAATTTGTAAAGCTTCGTTCCCACATGATTTTTACCAGCCTCAGGGTCACGACAATCACAATCAACATGGCCCGTTGCCCACAAATGGCGAAGTCGAGGATCAAACGTCGACAAAATTTCCAATTTCCGATCAAACCCGCCTTGAAGATTTGAAGGAGTAGTTTGGCCTTGAATTGGAGCGTGTACTGGGTCCCCTGGTTCTCCGCCAGCCAAATCATTATTCGACCAGGTGTCGTCGTTTCCAGCATGGAGACTGGAACTAAAGCGGTAGTATCCCCATAAGAGATAGGACATGAAAGCAGTATACCTTTTTGAACTTTACTGCCGACTCGTAAGCCGTCGGCTCCGGATAGAGGCCTCCAGTCTGGATTGTTCCAATGCTGCAGGATGTGACGGATGATGCACCAAAAATATCCTCCATGGTCAAGCAGAAAGGCGCATCCAGATATCGAGCTTTTCATCTCGTCGAGGGAGATTTCAAGCTCCCATACCGTTGCTCCTATTACCAGGATTTGGCCATTTTGGTCATTTCGCTGCCGGACATGGAAGATGTTCCATGGCTGATCATGTGGTCAGTAATCTCCTGTGAGAGGAAAAGAAAACCTTACTTCTGATTTTAGGACCATAAGATATGCAATTGCTGCAGAGAGGAGTTTCTCCATACTGGGTCGCCGGCGTGCATATACCAAAGATTCGTATTTGCAATAACTCGTTCTGTTTGGGGGGCCTTACGATTTATATCAAAGTATTAATACATAAGGCTAGACCTATACAGTAAGCCAATGCAGCGACAATGGGACGCATTATCTGAACTGTTTTTCGCCTACGCGACAGGAAGACCGAGATTACGGTTAGATTTCCATTCGTCGTAAGATGCATTCCTGAAATACGTCCATCCAACACTCTGGCACATTGTATTTGATTTTCTCAATGTAGAGCGCGCAGGGCGCACAAACAATGGGCCCCGGCTTATTCCTTTCTGCCGCATGTTGAGGGATTAGCAAAGTTTTGTCGAATATCTCCTGGCTCCCAGTTGAAGTGCCATGGGTTCTGCTTGGCGTTGCCGTTCTCGTCTTTGCCGAGTAGAGCCAGTTGACAGAGAAAGATGTATACGATGGGTGGGTCGTAGGGGTTGTAAAGGAAAATCAGAGTACTGGCGGAAAATTGCTTCATGTCGGGTTATTTTGCTTGAAGATCGGCAAAGGGAATATCGATCTCTTCCACCGGAATAACGGAAAAGCCACGACGATGCGCTACGCTAGCTTTTAGATTTCGGCGGGGAAATTTGCTATTGAAGCTTCTCAGTCCGACTGACTTGAGTGATCAACCAGGTACAAACCGCAAGCAACTTTCGTCACACCGAGTTTTTTCCCCCCGGATTCGTGGTTGTGGATAACGTGCATATTCTAAAAAAAAGGCTGCGGGAGGAGGGAAAGGGAGGAGGAGAGGGGGGGTGGTCGGCCTGCAGCAGGTAAACATGCCGTAATATATGTTTTACTGGGAATCGGGCTGCGTAAACTGGCGTCAACTTGTTACAAAAAGTATAGGTCGCGGCAATCTAGAGCCACGGTCCATATACAGAATCCATCACTGCCTTGACCCGAGACCATCCATTTTATTCCCCTTATTTTTACGGGAAAAAAAAGGATCAGCCCAATTTTGTCCGCGCGGACGAGATTGGACTGAAGTGGAATGGTGTGTGGCGCTTTGACCTGCGAAGTGTAGTCTTGCCGGGGATCATTCCCATCGCTGGAAATAATTCAAAGATGGATGTGCATGCCGCCCATCCGCTTCTCTCCTAGAGGGTCTGTAGTATCAAATGTACAATTCAGGCCCCTGTTCCGCTTCGAAGCTCGACGCGGAAGACTGTTGTCATTGATCATGCGTCGAAGTGCCGTTATATGTTCTGTTTGTGCTGCCCCCCATATATCGTCATCAAGACGGTCATTCTGTGATCAAATTAGAACATGCTTCCAGTTAGCCATGGTTCAACGTACCTTGTAGCAATGACTTGGGGACATGGCATGAATTGCTGCCTACAGCGTTCGTAGAGCCCGACATCGATCGCAGCCGGAGACGAACATTCGGAGATACAACAAGTCTAGAAACGAAAATCTTCGGACATATTCGGTCTTAAATCTGGGAAATACTTGCAAGAATAAGGCAACGGGTTACTCACCTCTCCAATGAGATGCTTCTTTAAGTGGCAGGCATCATGAGGTATCTGCACCAGATCAAATTTTCTTAGCCACATTAACGATAGACCTGGATTAATACTGATGTCGAGAACACACTTTCGATTGACATGACTGGACGAATCGCAGAGCAAAGAAATTGGCATAGCTAGGAGGCCCTACCTCACTGAATTGGCGAGATAGATTGCTATCTGACAGAAATTAATGGCGAGAGGCGAGCGCACTGGTAAAATTCACAATGGTAAAGTTTTCTAACTAGTGTAGTGGGGAAAATCGGAATCCCTAGTTTAGTGGCCTTGTCCTTCAGGCAGAGAAAACGAGAGCCTGGTTGTGAAGTAGAGTTTCGGGGAGCAGATAGTCTAGACGGAGCATCACCCTAAAAATAAAAAAACGAGTTGCGAGATGTTTGTGCACTAGGAGATTGTATACTGTAGTGCGGTCTATGTGATCCCTTGCTAGCTGACCGTGCTGGATGGTTGGTGTTGTTGTGTCGTTCTCGTCTTGCCTGTATGGCCAGGCTGCCCATCGTGCATTTTCTCCTTCACTAGAAACAATAATGGTGTAAAAAGAGAAATCTTTCGTTTTGTGGGAATCTTTCGTTATGTGGGACAGACCCACCCTGGCTCGCAGGGTGGGATGGTAAGACGGCTACACGGTTCGACCGTCAGCAGATCAAGTGTTGAGATGGGACCGCTAATTTAGCGCCTCTTGGCACAGAGGAACATATATTAATCCGAGTTCCGAGTGCCAGGCAAGTGTCGGACCTTAGCAAGTGTTAGGATTCTTTTTTAATCTAGCATCACAGCTTCTGACCTAATGACTGACTATACCATAAAGACAATGCTGTAAATAATGATCACTGGGTCTTTATGAACGTCTATTATGAGCTATGAAGACATCCTAGCGTAAAGAGAGATTTCAACATTCGCCAAGACCCTAGTAGATCGAATGTTGAAAAGCGGATTAATATATTTTCCCTTCACGCTAAATTAGCGGTCCCATTTCAACACTTGATCTGCTGTAAGCCCTACACGGTTTTGTGGCACGAAAGACTCAGCATGCGATTACATAAGCACTTGAACGAACAGACGAATAACAAATTAGTTAATCCACGCATTTTAGCAAATTACTCTCTATTTAGTTAACTAGTCGCATCTTGTCCTGATGATGTGACACAAACCCCGAGCCTGTGCGTGAATTACAACGAAGCGTGGAGCTTTCTAGGCTTAGAAAAAAAAACAATATATGCGGAATCGGCCACTTTTTGTTACGTCCAAATATTTGTCTTCCTCCACTGCTGCATTGTAAACCCATGTCACAAAACTATTAATCTAACAACAATTTAGTTACGAACGACATGGCTTTTTACACCGTAGCTGTCCTACCTCCCGATACATATTGGAATAGCGTTGATCCGGGCATGGGTCGAGAAACAAAGCGCGAGTGTTAGGAAGGTAAACTGTCCCGAATTCTACAGTGTGATATTCAAATCACTCGACACTTCCTCCCTTAGCTGCGCTAGCCGCTGGAGAAGATAGACGTAACCCTGAATTAATAAACACCATGTGGTTACTGTCCGCTGCCGGCGAGAGTGACGCTAGCAAACATAGCGGACGGCCTCAATCTTCCACCGCTATCGTGGCGCCTTGAGCTTCCGATGGATGTTGAGGTAACACGATTTGTTTCCAATTCTTATTTAGACAAAACGTATGTATTCCTGCGAAAGTGAAGACGAATTCTCGTCCACATAATAACCCATATTGAACATGGCATAGATTATGGCAATGAGCATCAATGATTGCGTTTTGTTTAAACCGTTATTACCCTACCGACCGACTACAAACATACCTGTATAAAGGCAGATATATGACATTCACCTAAGCGAGCCCGCTTTGTGTCAAATAGACTCATTCTAAGTGAATACTTCCATCACATAATGTAAAGCAGAGAGTTATTGGTAGCTGCCCAACTGCTAGATTTTGGGATTGAATTATCGCAATAAGTCACGAGACGCCCCACGGAGCAACCCCTCCTAAATTTCGAAAGTTGCCCGTTTCTCGCATTTACAGCACAACCCCAAGATCCTGAACACAGCCCTCATTGATTGCATACAAATGCTTGACAATTAAGTCATTGATCAAACACTGCCGACTATCCTCGACTATAATCAAGATACGTTCGACGCTGTTCTGCGCAACCACTATCAATGGCTACAGACCAAAGGCCAGTGACACCACTTTCATCCGCTGGCTTCATAGACAGTATCGGCCAAGCTTGGAATGAAGTCCGCCCTTTTGCCGAATCACTGTCACTGTCATGCCCCCCGCCCTCGACTTACAAGCGGTTTTTTCCCTCAGATTTCCAGGCTTGCCATGCTCCGATTGATGCTGCCACCGCAGAATATCTCAAGGTAAGTGCATATTCTGGGTCTGGATATTTTCTTAGTCTCGCATTGAATGACGCTTTGCCCCTTCACTGCAGACGAAACCTACCGGATCGGTCGACACATCGCAATTCAAGACAGGTGGATATGTTTTCTTCCCTGGGAAAACCATGGTCGGGGAAAAATCGTTCACAATGGTTATTCCTTTACACATAGTTGGTAAAGTGCTGGTTGGGAATATTCAATTGGATAACGACCACCATTACCATATCCTGAGGCCGTGTGGTATTGATGTGTCTAAAGGTTCCAAACTGGTGGCGCTGATTGTTGACTCTAAATAATGCGCCTCGTCTTCATCCTCATTATTTGCATTTGTATCAATTTTGAAGTATATAGGGTTCTAGGAAGTACATTTAATTTGGTACATTTAGTATACTATCGTTTGCGGACCCTGTTGCATTTTCGCTGTAGTAATGCCAAATCGGTGGACTGCGCACGCCGATATAGATGTCCCCAATTGCTATACTGACTCCGATAGTTGAAGGATGGGGTTACTAGGCTCGTAGTTGTCAAACCCGTAAGCCGAGGTCTGGTAAGCACTGCTTGCATTCTGAGGGCATCCGTGATCCTGATTGGAAAACCGGCCAGGGGCCAACGCGACAGGCTCGTAGTTGTCAAACCCGTAAGCCGAGGTCTGGTAAGCACTGCTTGCATTCTGAGGGCATCCGTGATCCTGATT
>JAMAFK010000082.1:0-19380 GCA_023627375.1 Penicillium paneum
TGTATCACGTGTACCAGGACACAGTTGCGGCGACCAGAAGAGCCCAAGGTCCAGTTGTAGGCTCAATTCCCCCAGAGACAGGAACAGCAGTTGCGGCGTACTGAACGGTACTTTATTTCCTTCGAGTTCTACGCTAAATTGTGTTTAAATGTTTAGATCGAGAGAATGGTTAGACTAATTGCTGATAGACATAGACCGATAGATAGCATGCTTTTATTCCAAATTGATACTTCTCCATTTTGCCAAATATACTTCATCTTTCCAAAGACAATTGAACGATAATCCCGCAGATAGTGATTATCTACTTTTGTTTATGTACCTCAAAAGAACATTTTCTTCTGATATCTTCGGCATGATCATTGTGAAATCCTATTCCTATTTCTTGCGAGTCTATCTCTTCTAATAAAAATCATCAAAATAATAGAAATGGCCACCTTGACGAATAAAAGTCCATATTAGCAAAATACAGTCAGCTTCTCAATCATATAGCTTCTCCGCATCTGCAGCAGTACACTTCCGGCACTCCTCTTCTGGCTGTGTCGGTAGGAAAGTAGATTCGGACACAGCGTTTGATTCCATCTCTTCCCTCGCAATGACATCTTCGTACCTGCTCTGTAGAAACTGCGTGGCGAGATGCATCGTGGCCCACTCCGTACAGGGGATGGTGTCGGAGATCAAGATGCGGTCGGATATCGTTTGTAGGTATTGAATTGTATCGATAATCAGTTTCCTACCAATTGTTATGGTTAGGGATGTCTTTCGATGCATTTCCTGGGTCGCCCGTTGTGAGCCGCCGTGTATTTGAGAGGCGGAGGATGAGCGTCGACGTTGCTCTCGTGGGAAGGTTGAGAAGTCCGCTACTCTCTTTCTCGCGCTCAGTGGGGGTAGGGCTTGGCTTTCAGCCTTTATGGCGCTTTGGGTTATCAAACAGCCCCTCGAGCTAGCAACAGAAGTGGCTACCTCTGTGGATATAGAGCCAGTGGACTGGTTAAAAGACGGATGTAAAGCCTGGCATGTGTAGCCGCGATTCCCGTAGACAAACTGGCCAACGACTTGACGGAAGTTTTCAGCCGATTCATTGCCTCCATGAGATGGGTTGTCAGCCGATGGATTCCTCGAGAAGGGGATCTAAGATAAGGATACCGGTTTTCCATGTAAGTCCATTATGTTCTTCTGTGTCTGGGGTATTGGACCTCTTTGATACGTGTGACAGCTCGTGATCCATGATGCTTGCTTGGTCTTTCTAGTGATGGTGCAGCCCTAGCAACTTGTTGGAGCAAAGAAGGCATAATAGCATCCACCATGGGATAATCGTGAGCTTTTCTATGTTTGATGTCCACCATGAAAGATATACCCACTATCAAGTTTTCGCGGGTTACCAATATCAGTGCCAGCTCCCAGGAGGACTGCGGATGTTGATTTGTTGCCTCAATCACGGTATGTAGACCAATGCGTCATTTGAATCAACGATGTTTCAATCCAGTCACCGTATCCACGTGTTGCCTGAACCACTACTTGATTTAAAGCGCATTCCCGGGAGCAATTTGGCTGCCAGATTTGAGTAGGTCATGAATAGAAACATGAGGCAGATGCATTTCCGATATCTCGGGGGTTGTCATTGCGGATGATTCAGCCGCGCGAAAAGCTACAGTAGAAAAGATGGCTGGCGGAGTCTTGCTTGTGTTTCCAGGAGCACTAGGGCCTTTAGCCTCGTCCCCGATAGCTTGGTAGTATCGTGCTGATACATTCGCTGACTATTTTCGGATAACCACCTTTGGCGATGTACGGGTGATGATTGGTGTTAGAAAATTGATGTCAACGTTTATACCAACATTGAACATAAGAACCGATAAACACCAACAGCATGGCATGTGTGTTTTACGCCCATAGAAAATACCTACTTGAGCTATATTAGTTACCTACTCATTAGCATGATTGATTACATTTCACAGTTCAAAATCTATGCTTCATCGGCTGCCTTGGTTCAACGAACAGTAAGGGTTGCCTTGTGATTGGAAGCAGACCCTAAGCTGGCAAAAAAATAAAGTAAGCTCAACAGAAACAGCAGAAAATACGGGGATATGTCCTCCTGTAGAGGTGTTCGGTAGTTTTTCGATCAGTAGCAAAGAATATGTTCCTCGAGTAGAAAAAAGTGAGGTATCGCAAAAGACCAAGGCAATCTCTGTCTGTATTCCCTAGGGAGTTGCCAGCCGCGTCCATGGCTTTCAGACTTCCTTCGAGTTTTCTGAAGCCACACTCCATATTACATAGAGAAACTCTCCCAGACCCTAACGCAGTCGATGGTGAAACTGCCTGGCCTTTATCTGGCTAGACTGCAGATCGTCAGAATGGAAACCTAAAGTACCTGATAAGACCAATACACCGAAGCGTTAATGAGACAACATTCGCAGCTGTCGCAACTTACCACCTTGACCCCCTTCCTCGCCACCTCGAGACGAACACCTACGACCCAAAATGGCTCCAAATCTATCCCCCTCCCCCGAGAATTCATCCGCGATATGATCTTGAGCAAATCACTGACTACGGCCTAGATCGCTGCTGCCGCAGAATGCAGCCCGCGTTCCGTCACCACCATCCGCAGCAATCTGCGACAGTTCGGTGATACCAGGGTCCCCTCTATTCGAGCAGGCCGACCGCATAGTATCACGCCGCTAATGCTGGAGGATCTTTGCGACCATTTACTGGAAAATCCTGGATTCTATCTCGACGAGATGGCGTTGTTTTTGTGGGATGACTTCGGCACATAGGTAACCGCCTCCAGTATCAGGAGAGCGCTGATCTCCATAAAATGGTCGAGAAATTTTTCGCGACAGAAGGCGAGGGAACGGAATGCTGACCTATGAGATTGTTATCTACATAATTTGTCGGAGTTCCGGTCGTACCATCTAGTGTATATCGACGAATCTGGGTGTGATAAACGCATTGGCTTCCGGAGAACCGGCTGGTCACCGCTCGGCATCGTACCGGTTCAGGTCTCTAAATTCCATCGCGATCAACGGTACCAGATATTGCCAGCCTACTCTCAGAATGGTATCGTCATGTCACGAGTGTTTCGGGGTTCGACCGACGGACCAGTTTTCGAGGACTTCGCTAAGGGGCTCCTGCAGCATTGCGGAGGGTGGTCGGAGCCCAAATCTGTTCTGGTGATGGACAACACCTCCTTTCACCATTCGGAATGCATTCAAAGAATGTGCCTCGATGCGGGCGTGAAATTAATGTACCTGCCTCCGTACTTACCAGATCTGAACCCTATCGAGGAGTTTTTTGCTGAGCTCAAGGCGTTTGTCCGGAGACATTGGGCATTATAAGAAGATAATCCTGACCAAGGCTTCGATAATTTCCTAGAGTGGTGTGTCAACTGCGAAGGCGCAAGGGAGAAAAGCGCAAACGGTCACTTTCGGCATGCAGACGTTAATGTTAAGATGTAATGCAGACAAAATTGTTCAAAGCACCATTATCACTTGACTTGACTCCCAGTGTACTGTACCTCAACACAAGGGGCAGTGTGGTGAATATATTTCTTCATTTTGAAAGGCGTTTGTGTTGCAGAAAACTGTATAATGATTCTCTATATATCCCTACTCTCTTAAACTTGAAGAACACTTGCGTATGATTTCACCCACCGGAGATTTCAGAAACGAACCGGCGCGCTACTCCCACACTGACTCTCTGCTGCATAAAGAATTTGGGTCTTGATCACAGTGGATCTGCTGGGGATCAAGGCCATTGGCGAGTGCCAAGTCTCGCGCTTTGCGGATGTGGTCTTTCAGGATGTCCCTACTTACCGTGATTGCTGCCACTCGCTATACTCCTCTCCTGCCATATCAAGGAGACCAGGTATCTCGATTGGGTCAGGAGCTATAGTCTTTGATGCGATCGAAGGGTACATCGAACCAAGTGAAGCATTAGAATGGCTTTTATGCTTTGAAGATCGCTCGTTGACCTCGGCATAGAGCTGCTCACGGAGGCTATCCGGGATGTCGTCATGGGTTTCCAAGATCCTGCCTTTCTCCACATATCGGACCAGACTCCCTAACTGATGTGTCCGCAGCTTATAGTGTCTTTTACCCACAGGATGGCAGGACGAATGGAAAAGGGCGCACGGCCACTAACACAGCTCTAAATCAATCAATCGCAGGGAAGTCCTTGATTCGCTAGATCGAGCTGCTTAATTCAGTCTATACTCCGCCGACTCCTTTTAATATCGAGACTGCCGCAAATCGCATTTTGCAGTATTGCGGTTGCGACCGGGAAGTCAGTAAAATATATGGGCTACTAGTTCATTTCACGCCTGCCACTGTATATCACCCTCCGTACGCAAGAGCCTACCGAAAAAGGGAGACTCGAAGCCGAGTTCTGAGGTGAATTAATTCATTAGTATAAGGTCCCAGGAATATGAGTGGTCGGGCGGTGAAGGAGAATACCTTACGGGGAGCCGGAATCCATCGAATTATGTAAGTTTCTTAAACAGGGGGTTCAACTTTTGGAAATCTATCCGGTTAATTACGGCGTCATCAACTGTCATCTGCCTGAAATAACCACTAATGTGGTAGGTAATTGATTAGAATAAAGATGTATCCTATTATATATTGTACTGGATATGTCATTTCCGTAATTATTTTATCCATTCGATATGTAGACAGTATATCGTAAGAGATTTCGTAGGTTGAACAAGTTTCTTGATTATATATATATTCGATATGCAAGCATCGACTGCTTTTATGTATTTTGAATCAGTTTCAATTTCATGGTTGATTGTTGTTTGTGAACTTCTACTTAAACTGAACTCACCTATTGTATACAATATTAGTCAAATAATTTGAATATATGTCATTACCTGACATTTACGTGGTTAAAAAAATTAAAAAGTAGTAACTATCAAAAGTGCTTCTTTGTAAGCGGGCCCATATCAATTTGCACCGACCCAATTGCATCAGTCATTTAGTTCGCTTGAGTACAAAAAGCATTTGTGCCGACGCGGCCGGATTCGGCCGCCCCCTCGATCGGGTTTGGCGTCCACTCCGTTTGGGTTTGGTCCATCCCACTTTGGTTTGGCGTCGACGCCTTTCCCAAAATGGAATGACACCACCTGTTCCTGTTCTGGCTTAGCGGACCCCAATCTGGTTTAGCGCTTCCCGAAGCAGTTTGGCGCCTCCAGCTATCCCAAAACGGGGGATCTGCCATCTCCGACCGCCTGCCAGCCTTACCTTGAACTATATAACTTCAGTGCGTCGCTCGATCGTCCTCTTTTTGACTGACTGCACCTTTGTCTCTCCCGTCACACCAAGCAGTGAAATGTTACCCTAATTCCGGATCGCACGGCATTCCATCCCCGTCGCCTCCCTGTTTCAGCTGAGTTGCTTGTCATCGCCTGCGCGCCTTTTCTCCACTCGACTCGCTGTAGATGGATCCATCCATCGGCCCTGGTCGCCCTGGTCCCCAAATTAGACCGCTGCGCTGCAACCCTGTGATTTGACTTGGGCGACAGCTTACATGCCTACCCTCTGGTCCATGTTTCTTCGGTATGTGCTTGTTTTGCCCGCTGTAACCGCGCAGCCTTCTACGATCGGCTCGGGGAGAGAGCCTTGACTTGCGAGGAGATTCGATTTACGACCTGGTCGGTCGAGAATGATTGTGACGCGGCGCTCTCTGAGCTAGTGCTGATCACAAGCTCTCGCCACACCCATGCATCCATTGGCACTTGCTGCTCTTACACCCCGCCCATGACGAAGAATGTCCCATTCCCGGGTTCTTTTCGTGGGGGCTTCGACTTTCAGTGGCCTTGAATAGGCTAGCGTCACTTAACGGATGATGGGTTATCATTTTCCTGGACGCCAGTGTCTGCGCCAAGTGATCTTTCGTGGACGATCTTGCCGCAATTTCACTGTTCTAGCGAGGCGCAGCAAAGAAGACCGAAGAATCTGGACTATCGGAGGTTTCTGGGAGGGTCGGCACCGTGCGCATGATGATGTCTCACCCGACTGGACGCTGATGCCCACGCTAAGCACCCTTTCGGAGACGATTCCTTTACTATAGTCCTCTTCTGGCAAGGCGCAGCAGGGCAGACCGTGAACTTATCTGAATATGAAACGCTTTGATCCAATAGGAGAAATGCCGCATGCAGTGTCGGCCTTGCGCGTGACTCCTTTGTGAATTCCGTTGTGGATGGGTTGGTGGATCCTCGTATTGGCAGGCTGCGCTTTGTCTCACGACTCTTGTTCATTCGACCTGCCGAAAGCGCTCGGAAGAGGCAGGGGAAGGCAGGCAGGTAGAAAATGGTCGTTGGAAGTCCTCACCGGGACCGAGGAGGAGGCTGACTATCTGTTTATAGTTCCTTCTCTTCTATTCTGATTGCGTCTGAATATTTCTCGCGGCATGGCACCGATCAATCTGGTCGACGTCATCCATTATCGTCCGCCTGCTAAAAAATCACATTTCAAACCGTTCCGGGCACCCGGTTCCCACGATCGTATCCATTCACAGATACCTTTGGACAGACCCGCGCCGACCCATGCGTTTTTATCCAGCCAGCACTGGCGTTCGAGTCTTCCGTTCTCAGCGCATGCGCCGTACCTTCAAAGTCATTCCCATGCATCTAGTGAAGTCGAGACGTTATTAGCCCCCAACGAGCTTGCGGAAGAAGTGACCATTGACGGCTCGAATGGGTTTGACATGGATTTCTTGAATGCATCTTCGGGAAGAGATGCAAACGTTGCTATATCAAATATACACACGGCGAGTCGAGAATTGCCGGATGATGTTTCCAGCAGTGATTTAGGGCAAGGTTTATCCGACCAGCGTCACGATGGTACGTGGTGGCCATCATTTTGACTTCCCTTGATTCTTGAATTCACTCTGTTGAACTCATTGTGCCTTATCTATTTTTCCTTAACGATAACGTGGTCGACAATAGAGGGCTAACTTGGCACTTTGAGACCAGACTTCCAAGGTGATGAGCGTCATGAGAGCAACATGACACAAGATATTATCCAGGGGGAGGTCTTGAGCAATCCACACCTTTATACTCTACATCGGTCCGTGATGGTCTCTGCATCCCGGTGGCGGAGGAAGAAATTCTAAGCCGAACAGAAGCATATGAAAATGCAGGTCAGTGCTCTCTCAGTCAGCTCGGTTGCCCAGTCCTCCGGCTCACGTGGTAGAATGCAGACGAAGCCACGATGAAGGGAGACATTTTGCAACATCCGAAACCGACAATAGATATAGCAGACGGCAATACAATGGTCAATGGCCAAGTTCTTGACCCTGCCGGCCAGGAAAAGCAATCCACTCCAACAGATTTGTTGCCTGGAGATGCTGGAATTGAAGCAGACGAATTAGGATCGAAACCGGCAGCTTGCGTCATCGGGAAAAGCATGCCAGCCGAGAAGTACGACAGACAGCCCGTTTCCGAAAGCCATGTGGTTATTGGCGAGGAGCAAGACAGGGCTGCGGCTCATGACAACGAAGGCGAGCTACAGAGTCGTGATGCGGAGAACCTGTCAGCATCTCCAAAACTTCGTCAAAATGGAACATTGGCGCGTTCAATCTCACCCACATTTCAAGACAGTGAGAAGCAGTCGCCGTGCAGCCCAACAGAGGAAGTTACAGGATTCTGTCCAGTGTTGGATCAAGCTCCAGTGTTGGACCAGCCGTCGGTCGTCATCTCCAATTGCCGTTCCCAAGAGCGAGGAACGAAGGACTCTGTCTCAATAACACGAATGTCCTCTTCGAACAGGAAGCGAGACCGGGATGAGTATATATCTGATGACAGCAGCGATGACCCTGATGACCCCGACGATGCGGACTACGTGGGCGAAAGTGGTGAAGACGCACATGGAAACAGCGTTCCTTTCCATCGACTGAAAAGAGCAAGGCGACCTGCCGTGCAGCTTAAGCCTAGACCTCCCCGGCTGAACACTAAACGCCTCTCGGTCGACGAGGCAGTTCAATCCAAAGTGGCCGCAAATCAGACTTCCCCAACAAGCTTGCACGATATCGAAACGATTCCTATTCGAGGTTTCCTTACGCGACAGGTACTTTTGTCAAGGGTCATCTATTCAGTTACCTTTGAAGAGCGGGCAGAGCATTCCTGCTCTCAGAGATCAGGCAGAGCTACTTCACATTATGAAAACAAAATTGGCAGCCAGCATTCCAAGCAACCCCCCCAGAAAGGGTCCCGTGCTGGGAAAACGACCGGGCCAACCCGATTCCCGTCTGAGGACGACCAGCTTTTGATTGAATGGAAGCGAATCGCAGAGTATTTTCCTGGAAGGTCGGAAGGCTCCCTCCAGGTGCGCTATTGCACACGCCTCAAGGGCCGCAAAGCCGGACATTCTGGGCATTCTGGGCGGAGTTCCAACGCGAGGAGCGAATCTTCATATAGAGGCGCACCTTGCGAGGCAGTTCAAGCCGCGGGTGGCAAGAGCAAATGCCCTGAAGAAGGTGTGTCAAGAACGCGATACGGTCCACCTCGGCACAGGCAAACGGTGGACCGCTATTCCCCGGTTTGAGTTGGCGGTAGTTATTAGTCTTTGTCGAATATCAGTCAACGGATCGCCAAAAACAAGACCGTCCCGCTGGGTCCAGCGCCCGTAGTGCGTTGGGCAACAGTTGAACCTCACCAGGTTTCACAGTTTCGAAGAGCGGCAATGGTCTCTCTGCAGAGTCGCTAAGCCGCTCTGGCACTGAAACACAGTTTTAATCTCACTTTTTGCTATTGGCGACACTGTTTTCGACTGTAATGTGAGTATTGTAATACCCGGACCTGTGAATTACTGTATCCGGCTAGTTTTACATCTTTTAGTTTAGCGCCCTAATACACCGTCACGTAACCTCCCTTCAATGCCCTCCGACATAAAAGATCCCGTTCTTTGCTATGGCCTAAGTCAGCTGGTCCTCCGGTTTTCCTATGGAGGTGAAAAATATCATGACAGCCTCCAGAATTCTTTTCATTCATCTGTCAATCCAGCATAACAAAATGCTCAAATCATACTCCTGCCTTGACCGGGAAAGGCCATATGGCTCTCGCCTCTTCTTCGGATTTCTCCCCAGCAACGCTTTCAATGTACATAGTCAACAATTTCTCATTCTGCGTCCTCTTCTCATCCACATCCAATCCTGGTGCGACCCATCCTTCCGCATCAGTGTCAAGGCATTCTTGCGCAAGAGCCTGAATCTTATACCAAGCTTGATACTCAGAGAATTGGCGATCGTGCGTATCGACCTGCTCCTGCGTAAAGGATAAAGGGCATTCTCCAGAAAATCCAAGGTTCGACCAATTCTGAAAGAGTTCTATCAAGCACGCACGAAGCGGGAGAACGCCAATTTCGGAGACTTCCCCGCATCGAAGGAATAACTCTCGGAAGACACGGGGTACGTTCATGGCCCTATGCGCTGGTTTATCCTCAAGCAAGGTTGAGATCTCATAGGCCTTTGCCAACTTTACTTGGGACCATTCGCGTATTGCAAGCATCTTGCCATCCTCATCTAGGGTATCGAAATCATCGCGCAATTTCACCTCAAATATCCCCTTCTCGTAATCGTAGTTCTGCGGGGGTTTGAGAAAGACTGGCCATTGGGCCTGGAGAAATG
Source organism: Penicillium paneum (assembly GCA_023627375.1). Classification (NCBI taxonomy): domain Eukaryota; kingdom Fungi; phylum Ascomycota; class Eurotiomycetes; order Eurotiales; family Aspergillaceae; genus Penicillium; species Penicillium paneum. The sequence continues at coordinate 9,613 of JAMAFK010000082.1, forward strand.
CAGGGAGAACAGAAATCGACTGGAGGTCGATGAGGGATACTATTCTTGAACGCTCGTCAGAGGCGACGAAAATGTTTCCCATATGAAGATCGGTATGCCATAGAGTAGGCTGGGAAGCTTCCCCTTTCAATATTTCGTTCGAGTCTAAAAGTTCCATGACACTCTCTGTTGCTTGTAAGAGTTCAGTTTGTTCTTCGATATCTCCTTTATAAAAGATTGCTTGATCTTGCTGGCCGTTCTTTGATATTCGTAGCAATTCGCGCTTTGCAATAGAAACCCCGAGGGTTGAAATTGAATACCCTATGAACAATTAGTATATAAACTGTCAAAATACGCAGGGGACTCACAAGGTCCTTTATCAAAGTCCAGACTTGGATCAGGATTATATCCTCGATCACAAGAAGGTCCAATACAGAAAGACGGATCAAGTTCATCATCAAGGGGCTTGTTTGGTTGCTCTATATCCGTTCGAAGATAAAGTCCTCCATAAGCAGGAAAATGAATAGCTGATAATTGAGCCTCGATCTGGGTCAAGTTTCTGATTAACTGTAGCTGATCAAATTCGGTCATACTACCCCAAACTTGAAACAGTGGAACACCGGCGGCTTTCTCCATGATGATATATTCTGCACCGACAGCATTCGAGTTGTTCGAAGACCAGGCAAGAACACGAGGGACAGGGATGCTAGTGTGTTTTCTGACTGTTTTATAGGATATTAGCCACTGGAAGTAGAATTATACCAATATAACGTACTGTATTCGAGAGCGCCGACTTCACCAGCTGTCGTTAAGGTGGGCGGGCCAGCAATGTGGCATGGAATTTTTGCTATCACTTCGGATCCATTTTCCTTTCTCATCAAGAAAGCCTTGCTGAAACCTCCTTCCATTTTGTCAATAGCTGTGACCTGACTGAACTTTCCGCCGACTGTTGCAGTAGTATTGCAAAGCTCATCCACATCGAATCGGACATATCTTCTGTTTAGCTGGTATTCTTCGTTGGCAAGAAAATGGCCATTGGTGTAAGCGAAAAGCTCCTCCTGCGTAATGGATGCACCTATTTGAACAATCAGAAACTGAAAGCAGCTGCCTTTGCACCAAATCCCTTTCCCTTCTTACCTCGACATGTTATCGATAAAGACGATCCAGGTCTGCCATATCGATTTGTAGTAATATTTCTGAGCGCTCTTAGCATTTTGAGAGCAAGTGTTGAAAGAGGTGATAGAAGGAATGCCGGCAGGGAACTCATGAGACACTTCGGGCGGTATGGTAGATGAGTCAGCAGTCTTAGCGTCCACCGCAAGGGTCCACCACGGGTCCACGCCTACACCTCTGAGATCATATAGTAGCTATAAATAAAAATTGGGTCAGCTAGACCTGCTATCTCAACGGTGACTCAAAGCCAGTTATTTTCCGTGGTTGCTGACAGTGTGAAACCAAAGCGCTTGCTATTTTGAAACAACATTCCAATAAAAGGGAAGGGATCTTTTCGTTGCGCACCCATAATTCCAGAACCTTGGAACCATGGACTTTCAAATTTTTTCTGTTGAGAATTGTCATGAATTCATGCAGTTTCAGAAATTACTCACTCTAAGCACAATGGATATTCTGTCGCAACCCTAGTATGGCGTCTCTCTCTTGGCTATCCTTGATTTTTGCGATTCTAGCAATAGCTTGTCCAGCAGAAGAGGATTTAACAGGAGGCTGTCTCTATGGCCATCTGTCGATGTACGAAGACAAAAGCCGCCTCGGAATTGTCTGCTGATCAATGACCCGCCGTATGAACCGTCATTGATTCTACTCAAGGCCATCAGGCTCATAATCTCTGGTCGCATGCAACGTCAAGAGAATGCACTAAATTATCTAAAGCGGGCTTAACATATGAAAATTTCTATTACATATTACATGTCATGTCGATACCAGGCAGCGCGTTGTTAGGTCTGGCATGGTATGCGAAGAGCATATGTGTTTTGATTGGCCTCATGCCCTTTTTTCGTCCCGGTTGCTCAAGTGCACGACTACTGCAACCCGGATCGCATGCAAGATATCTACAAAGACGGTCAAGCATATCGATAAGCGCCGGTAATACTATCTCCAACACAGGTGACTCTATCAGATTAAGTAACAGCAAATCTCGAAATATGATATTCATGATGGGATAGCAGTTCCTCCTGGCTTCAAAGCTGACTCAAGGCTATTTCTTGGTGGTAAAAGGTAATAATATACACATTGATCATGCAATCATCTTGACAAAGCACTATTTACCCTTTTGTCCACGAATATTGTATATGCCTGTGGGAGTAGGGCATCCATCTTTCTCCATAATTCTCGGGCTATCGACGCTCAGTGGCAAGGATCGTGGTCTTTCAAGTCAGCTTTGATAATTCAGAGGGAGTAATTGTGAAACATACGATGTTTTGGGGCTTAGCCCAGCTTCTTTTTTGCATCGCTCGCCAATGCATTCCACAACGCCTTAGCGGCTTCTTCCTGCTCTTTCTCTGAGGTTTTCACATTAATCTTACCGCTTGCCAACTTGGCATCTGTCCCATTCTTCTTTCGGAATTTGGCTAGCGCTTCATTCTGGGCTTGGCTGTTGACTTGCAAATAGACGTTCTTCCAATCACCGATAACCTCACCGGCGTCGAGACGCAATGGAGCCTTTGTTTTGTTGTCGTTGGCCTGGGGAGGCGCAATGCGTTTTCCTGGGGTTTGTGTTTGGAAGAGCTTTGTATAAAGCTTTGTAGTGAAGAGCTGCTCTCCGAGTTCCTTAATTGCTTTGGACATTTTCGAAACGTAGAGAATAGGAAAACTCAAAGAGGGCCTTAGAAGAGGATGAATGAAATCTTGGAAAGACAAAGATGATAATTTTCACAATATGGAGGCCCAGCAGAGGCGTATTTATAACCAATCCTAAAAAATTTTGCATACTTGTTAACCTGGCGTGGAGCTAGGTAGGGGCGCAAAGATATCCTGAGACTAGCCAAGTAATTTGAGCGCGTAACTCTGATATACAAGTGGAGGAGTGCTTGTCGCCAACTAAGCATAAGCACTAAACAATGATTTGGTTTGATCTACGTAGTAGTTATTTTTAGATGAGGGCCACTGCAGTTACTCGCTGCTAGGCTACTGGCTCTCAGTTGCGTCAGGGGACAAAGGCTGATATGGCTGGCCAGAGCCGGACCAAGCAGAGCTGCAGTTTGGGGTGAGTCGCCAACCAACGTAGCCGCCGGCCAAAATAACGATGTGAAAGGTCATGCATTAGCGCGAGGCTGAGTCGTGTACATGAGAAACACACCGAATACCCATTGAGTTGACAGCCAAAACGCTGTCATCACTTGGAGCCCTATTGCGCATCATATACATGCAGCACAATGGCTCGGTCCCCCATAGCACCTGCCTCTGCGGCACCTATCAATAGTGCCGTGATTGGCTGAGGTAGTGAAAGAGGTTCCAGTGCTTTGAGGTGACCACTATGCATTAGCGAATGAGCGGCTCAGGGCCTGGCCCACAATCTAGACCAGCGGCTACGTCGGTGGGAGAGCAGATCCATCTTTAACGTGGCCGAAATATGAGTTTGAGGGGTATTCCTCGCACGAGTGGGATTAGTGGACTAAGGTTGCGTAATCTTTTCACTCAGGCCAGAGATTGGACGACTGCCCCACTTTTTTAGACCTCAGCGTGTCTAGGCTGACACAGCAAAGAGCATCAGCCAATGACGAGTAAGGCTTTGCATACGACACCGTCCTGAGATTGCTGAAAGCTGCACGCAGTCGCTAGTGTCCCATCAATCCGCAAGAGCACAGCCCTGCAACCCACTTTAATGGAGAAGGCTATAAAAATGCGGTCTTTCGTCTCCATTTCGACAGATTTTCGACAGATTTTCGACATTGCTTTGTGGTATTTAGCGCTTTTCATCGACGCGCTCTTAGCTCCTTTTCGACGAAAATTTCACTTACATGTTCTGAAGTATGGTTCTGTCTCTTACTAGTGCCATAGAGCAGCTTATCCAGGCTTCAAAAGATGTTGAGCGTCGGAACGGCGTGAAAGAAAAAGAAAGGAAAAGAATTAAGGCAGCCGCCACATTACTGAGGAATGGGTACCCACCCCAGGACTCTATCGGAGCAGGTCGACAGTCGACTTATCTCGACTTCCTCCGCAAGGTTCTACAGCTTAACGGCCCATCCATGGTCGTTCTTTGTGCTATTGGCTTGGGACTGTCGACAATTGCCATCGCAAAAGAGAGTATACGACTTGATCTTCCATATGAGATCCAAAATCACTCTGGCCTTGACAACCCTGTGCTCCGATGGCTTGCACGTCAGTATATCAGTTTTTCTCTCTGCCCAGAGGCTCCCCAGGCTCCCTTACAAGCCGATGATGGAACGGTGAACCAAGTCTCCGAGACTCACGACGCTCTCGAGCATCAGGAGCGGGGTCAAGGAAGCTACCAAATCATTCAACCAATCTTTAGTATGACATCTAAATCTTGTGGGCCATGCTGCTAGCTAATATGGTGTAGGGCCACCTGCGGTAGTCACGTCGCCGGATTTGTTGACATTTCAACCCGGGAAGCGGCAAGACATAGGTATGGCCTTGGCACAAAGTGGATGATTACTGGCTAAATCGACCTAAAGACCCTTTGACCGGAGATGTATACGAGCTCAACGTGCAAGATATTCGAGACATCATAGAATCGGGCCAGATATCAGGCGCAGTATGGCTCACAGACACGTATGGAGTGAACACGACATCTTTTGTTACAATTCCAGTCAGTAACGAGCTGACGGATCGATTAATCTTACACCGTCCATTGGCAACATGGAACCAGCCGCCAAACTAATCTGCATCCTTTGCTATTATATACCCAACTTCAACGACGCCCGATGCTCTGAAGCGCCAAGTGTCTCTCCATGGAATGATGATCCGAAAGCCTTCCTCCTCGGTTCCAACTCCGTCGATGTATTCACCGCTTTCTTTCTCGAAAATCCGTATAGCGCCTCTGTTCTGAACAACATCCACGACAATTGCAACCGTTCTCGGTGGAGGGGTAGTTTGAACACCTTTTGATGGAGTCGTCCAGTTTATTCGATCGCATAAGCCACGTGTTACCTGCGGTAATTAGTATTCTTCTCACAGATGAACATCTAACATATCATTCTCACTTCTTTCTTGCATTCTTCGAGAATCCCGCTGTCTGATGAGCTTTCGGTGCGAACTTTTTTGGCTGCCTTATCCATGGTACTGGTCTCTGTGTGCGCTTTTCTGGTGGAATCCAAACATGCCGGGGAGAATGAATGCTTTTGTATATTAGAATACATTACACGTAAGCCAGATGAGAAGTGAATGCGCTTGACTTACGTCGCCGCTTAGTCCGATGAGATTAAGGATAATCACCAACGACGTCGCTTTTTGAGTTATTTCCTTTCAAGTAACACGAAGTTTCCGTCAAGGATTAATGACCACAGTCATTTGGGGCTGTATCACCTTTGAGTCAAGCAGCAGTCGTTGTAATGCGCTGGTAAATAGATGAGTGGGCAGGTGAGGGGCAGGATGAAATCCGCCTTTATATTATCACGTGACAAACGTCTTTGCCCGAAGGGTTGGGCGCTGGTCTCCTGTCAAGACCTGATCAAGTAACAATGGCAATGATCTTTGAGCTTAAAGACCAAAATTTTTCGCCATCTTCAAGATCAACATAATGAAAACAATAAAATTCGAATCCTTGGAATAATTTTCCCAAATCTCTGTAAAATTATTTTGCTCTCTGAAATATCAATCCGAGATAAGATTAAACTGCATAAATTCATCGAAATTTCGTCGAAATATCGCTGAATGTTCGACGATATTTCGCATCTCTTTCTTACCATAGTCTTGAAGGCATGCATTCTCGAATCTAGACGTGCAGATTCTTTGTACCTATCCACCTTAGCCGTCCCAGACGGCAGAGATAGGCTTGTTCCCACAAGCACAACTTAATCCCTTCAAGACCGTTCATCCAAGTTCACGCGATCTGCGGCGTACTTTTGTTAAAGGGTTTCACATGGGGCAGGGGTGGGCGACGAAGATATAAAATGGGAGGAACCTCTCGGCCTAATTGAGTTCTTCGTTTACATTCATATCAGCTTTTACCGTGCTGATTCAATCTTTCTTTCTCCATCGTACAAACAAATTCCATCAAACAGCATGGCACCGGTTCAAAGCAGCCCAAGATTGCTTTCAGAGCACATGGCATCGAAAAAGACTTCGTCTCCCTGTCACCAAGGCATGACACCGCCGGATAGCCCAACGAAGGAATCAACCACGCCTCGAGATACCGTGGAGGATCTGAAGTATCTCTTTGAAAGTGTGCTGCTCAGTCTTACCAACCGAGAACCTCCAAACACTCCTGTCTTCCAGGACTATTCCCAACCAGGCCCCGATATGGTTCAACTGAAGCAGTTGTTAGTGAAGGTCTTCCGCAAAGGATATTTTTCAGCTGAGCCTCCCGTGGCAAATGAGCCTTCTGAGCCTTCTCAGCCTTGCTTTTCCGGCGATGAGCAGGCAGAGAACGCTCAGGTGGCAGACGAGATTGATCTCGAAATTCCGATCTGTACTACACCGGATGATTTCAAGTCTTTTGAGAAATGGGCATTGAAATCCCAATTCAAAACAATTGTGGAAACGTATGAGCCACCAGCCAACCACCCTTTCCACTTTTTCAGATAGCTGACACGGGTCTAGCTGGGACAAAGAGGCATGTAAATACAAGATTGCGGAGCCAACGGAGACTAGCAATGACCTGGACGACTATGCTGAGTATGCATTTGTTGTCCGTGAACGTGTTGGTACGTGACACCTTTGCATGCCGGACCGAAAACCTACTGATAGTATGATCAGACCGGACGTCCAAGGAGGTAGTGCCATTCATAGACATCAAGTCGGAAGGACTACGCGACATCCTGCGAGACGTGCTGCACGACATCAAGGCCGTTAGCCTGATGGAGGACAAGCCATCGGTAATTGAGACAGTATTATCATCAAGGAGCACGCTGACGTGGATTTAGATCGAGCAAAATTTCCTTTTCCATTTCCTCCCAGAGCTCGACAGATGTGCAGAGAACGTGGATAGCAGTTCAGACAATAAGTCGGCACATGCGGAGCATCTCCTCTTGCTCATCGACCACCTCAAGCATACACATACTTCTGCTTTGCAGCGTCTCAAATCAATGTTGCAGCACGGTCATATTACATATGACCTTCTTTGGGCGCTTTTTAAGCCTGGTTGCCATGTTTATACCACATGCATTGGCACAAAAGAGCCGCGATGTGTCGTATTCGACGCGGGCGAAGAGATGACACAAAATGACGAGACGTGGTTGAATCTCGAGTGCCGATTCCTTGATTATGACGGAGTCAAGTTCGGCGAGGCCGGAATCTTTCTGCGTGTTGCAAAGTTTCGGGGGTCAAAGCCGATCGAGACCCTTGAGGCCTTCCCTCTCCACCACCATCCAAATCACGAGCAAGTCCGGAAAGACTTGATCGAGAGGGGTCAAAAGTTTCGGGATTTGGCCGGCTCACACGTTCGGCACTGTAAAGGCAGCGCATTCTTTATGAATAAGGGGAAGGCTATTAAAGTCAACATCAACAGTCGAGTGGCGGTGGACGCCGCATTCTTCCATAAAATGCAGCCAAACTACTCCCGACCGTCACTCCGCGACATGGGGGTAAAAGACAAGAATAGCATTGCAGTCATTGACATAGGTGCGATGCTCATGGAGGACCGCGAGCGAGCGAAGGAGAGAATGCAAGGAGACGGTGTGGATATACAAGAGCTGAGCGAGACTGATTTCTTAGTCGCCTGCCCAACAGTATGCTGTTTCAGCTTCAAGGAAAAAATGTTCTGTATGTGACACGACTGACAATGGTTTGGTGTCCGGCTAATGTGATTCTAGTGGAGTGCGCAGTTAGTGCTCTTAGGGAAGTGCATTGGTCACCTGAGTCGTTCGACTGCCTGAAGATCCCTTCAGAGACCAAGACCATACTCTTGTCATTGGCGAAAACCCGCCTAGGGATGATACCGACGGTGCCGTTCGACGACGTAATTGATGGAAAGGGCCAAGGATTCAACATTCTTCTGAAGTATGTCGGCAAAGCTTCTATACTATCAAGACTTCCCAACCTAACTTGTGCTAGTGGCCCACCGGGAGTCGGAAAGACTTTCACGGTTGAGGCAACCTCGGAGTATTTCAAGCTCCCCCTCTATTCGGTACGAACCATCCAGCTCGGCTGATTTTGGCGTCACTGATTTTTCCAGATATCTGCAGGCGAACTTGTTGTCAACCACGGAGATTCCAATGCGCTTGAGCAACAACTTGAAACAGTATTCAAGATCGCCAAACACTTTAATGCCGTGCTTCTCTTGGATGAGGCAGATGCGTTCATGGAGCAGCGTACATCTTACCACGATACCCATAATCGCCTTGTGACCATTTTTCTCCGAAAGCTGGAATATTATCAAGGAATTCTTTTCTTGACTTCAAATCGGGGTATCCAGTTTGATGACGCAATTCTCAGCCGGATCCATTTGGTCACTGAGTATGAGAATTTAACGAGAGAGTTTCGCAGAGATCTCTGGTCAACCTTTCTGTCCAAGGCATGTACGATGCAAGGACCTGCCATTGTTGAGGAGCACGAACTCCGACGATTGGAGTCTTTAGCTCTGAATGGACGAGAGGTGGGTGTCCGAGTGGTACTGAACATTTCACTTGCTGACCAATCATGAACCAGATCAAAAACGTCACAGCAATTGCACATGCTCTCGCTGAGGCCGACGTCAACCAGGTGAACTACAAATATTTGGAGTTAGCTGCGGAATCGAATAAGAGATTTTCAAAGGAGTTTGGCAGAGAGAGGCCTGCTGATGGAATGTATGTCTAACAGCATACCTGGGAAAGTCATGTGGAAAACCTCGTTCCTCAAGGTAGTCGAGCGGTTGGGCGCTTATCGCAATATTTTCGGTCAGTGCACGACAGTCTTAGCTAGATATTGGAATTAAATGAACTTTTGCGATGCTTTCATAATGGAATATAATTGGAAAAAGCCTCAGGTTCAGAAGCCCGGCTCGCGTCATGATTCGGTGGTGTCGAAGCATATATAGAAGCGCATTTCGCCTCGAAATAAATGGATGACAGAGAAGTTTTCGGGTTCGAGGGTCCGGCTCACATAGTCAGTCGGGTGTTGTCAAAGCACATGAATGAGGAGCGCACTTCGCCTCGGAATATATATATGTACTAGCCTAAAGCGGTTAGCTCTTGTCTTTACTCTGATCAGATTCGCCGTCTCCTTTCCAAATCTTTATCTGGTGAAACCAAGGCGCCAGCTGAATCAACGCGGTACTTCCCTACCCCCCGGACATATGACATGATCCGAAGGTGCAGACGTCAATGTCAACTAGCGCAGTGGTCCATGGGTCTGGAGGCCGTCATGTACAGACGGCAGTTGAGCTGAACAGGAGCCTTTGCCTGCTTTTTCCCGTCCCAACGGGATGACCATGCTGCGTGTTGCCAGAGGTTGGTTCAATGCAGTGCGAGAGCTAGCTATGTACCCTGTCATATGAGCATGCCTCAAGCCCTTGAACAGTATTTAGAAAGCCGTGGCTCTGTGCTTAAATGATAAGTCGACAGCAAAACGGCAGTCCTAGCTGATATGTACAGACACTGCAAGGTCAAGAGCTAAGTACTCTAGGAGCGGGAGCGGCTCTCCTGGGAGCGAACTGTGGTACATGCTTACCAC
>JAMAFK010000083.1:0-18135 GCA_023627375.1 Penicillium paneum
GTTGAAAAGCGGAATAATATATCTTCCGGCACGCTAAATTAGCGGTCCCATTTCAAGGTTCGATTTGCTGTATGCCCCCAGAAGACAAAAATAGTTGGCCGCGGTTGCGGCGTCTTTCCTTGAGAATAACATGATCTATTTGGCTCGACGGTAGTCTTTTTACTTATCCCTCTGCTAATATATTCTCCCCTTTCTCAAGTTTCCTATATGTACCTTTGAAATTTCGCTATGACCGCGTTCTCCACCCGCGAGCCGTCGGACGATCGATAAGTGGTTAGCCAGTGCTCCGAAATTGTTTCCTAAACGAGGGCTGCGCCGAGCGCTTTGCTAGATCCGGTTGCCACACCCCGAACCAATCTTGATTTGCCCAAAACTCAACTCTGATTCATGGAGATTTTCCGAGTTTATAAGGGGTACGGGGCCCGTGAACCAATCAGCAGCCGTGACAGCTGGATGTGCCGACCACTTCTTTTATCAATCTCCGGCCCAAGCGAGACAATTGAGGCAATTCCATGATTCATGACCGGAAAGACAGGAAGAACCCACAGTTAATATGGATTCTTGCAGCCAAGAGGCCAAGCGAAGCTTGAGACCGACGCTGCAAAGCTTATTGTGGTTGACGCTTACCCGTTTGGGCCTAGTGCTCGCTAGATAAGATGAGGGCGACATCTGATTAGATCTGCCCTGTTTTGCTTTTGTTTGGCGGTGGGTCAAGCCCTAGGCCAGCAGCCCTGGAATTGGCTGACGAGTGGATATAATTAATTTCACCAAATCACCGCGAGAGGCCAAAAGCCGATTTTGCTATGCGGGTCACGACACCGCGTGTTTTTTTCAACTGTTTCGGTGTCTCATCCGAACTGTGCCGATCTCGGGAGTTTGTATACTATAAGTGCAACGGTTGCCCCATTATTTCCAATCTTGTATTGAACGCTTGTTTAATTTTACCTCCTCAATATGGGCGTCCGTCTTTTGATCCGAAGGGCCCGAACGGTCTTCAGCCGCATGGCGGCCTCTGACGCTGACAGCTCAGTTAACACACCTCCCCCAGTGGATGGGACAGAGCTCCAACAAAGCAAGATAGATCCTGCCACCGATACTGAACTTCAACAGTCAGATATACCTGGCGAAGACCTCCAACATGGTGTCAGAGATATTGAGGCCATCACCTTGACCTGGTCCAAGCGAACTTTGGCTATGGTTTTTATCAAGTAAGCCGTTTCCCAAGGCAATGAGGTTGAACAGTTGCTAAAGCAGTGGATGATAGTATCTGGTTTCTATATTTTGTCAATGCCTTCCAATCCTCAGTCTTCTCCAGCTTGAGCCCTTACGTCTCCAGTTCCTTCACGGCTCACTCGCTGTCTGGTGTGCCTGTTGCGCTCGCCGATGCTTTTGCGGCAGCATGTTATATTCCTGTCGGAAAGATGCTGGATACCTGGGGCCGTGCAGAGGGATTTTTGGTGATGACATGCTTCGCTACGCTGGGATTAATTCTCTTGGCCTCTTGTAACAGTTTTGCCATCTACTGTACTGGATATGTAAGACTATCATCCATTCTGAGGTGCTCCTCAGAACCCTCCGCCGAACCTCCTTTGCACCTGCTTACGTCTCGAGTACTAGGTCTTTTACTATCTCGGATTCAGCGGCATGGAATACGCCATTGATGTCGTGACCGCCGATTCCTCCCACGTGAAGAATCGAGGCCTGGCGTATGCCTTTACCTCTTCACCATACATCATTACCGCATTTGCCGGACCAAAGGTAGCAGATGAGTTCTACTACCAAGTCAGCTGGCGATGGGGCCTGGGTTGTTGGGCCATCATCTTCCCTATCGTGGCGGCGCCTCTGTACTTCATCCTCAAGATAAATCTTCGCAAAGCGGAAAGGGAAGGTCATCGGATCAAGGAAAAGAGTGGTCGCACATTTTGGCAAAGTGTCTGGTATTGGATCATGCAGTTTGACTGTGAGTATTACCTTTTTCTATCATTTCGGTGCACATATCCCGCCGGTCGGACATTATCGACACAGCTTCCCAATCTCAACCATTTACTCCTTCAAACAGACACTAATCTCGAACAGTGCCTGGCGTTGTCATGTTCACCGGTGGACTAGTCATCTTCGAACTTCCTTTCGATATCGCAAGTGAAGCACCCAACGGCTGGGGCTCGAATTATATCATCGCCATGCTTGCTGTCGGGTTCTCGATGTTATTTATCTTCGCCATCTACGAAAACTGGGTAGCTCCCGTGCCGTTGCTCAACCTTGCCATCCTTACCGACCGAACCGTTATCGGTGCCTGTCTTTTGGATGCCACCTATCAGCTATCCTTCTACTGCTGGAACAATTACTTCACTTCCTTCCTCCAGGTGGTCAACGGCTTAACGATTGCCGAGGCTGGATACGTGAATAACACATTCGATGTCGTGTCCGGTGTTTTACTCTTCTTCGTCGGCTGGGCTATCCGAAAGACCGGTCGGTTCAAGTGGTTGTTATACATCTCTGTTCCACTTTACATCTTTGCTCAGGGATTGATGATCTATTTCCGTAAGCCTGGTATGCGCGTCGGATACCAAGTTATGTGCCAGATTTTCATTTCGATCGGCGGTTCGATCTTCATTATCGTCGAGCAGATTTCCATTTTGGCTGCCGTGGATCATCAACACATTGCTGCTGCATTGGGTTTGTTGAACGTCGTTGGTACTATCGGCGACTCCGCCGGTTACACTATTTGCACAGCTATCTGGACTAATACCTTCCCCGGCGCTCTTGCGAGATACCTCCCAGCGTCTGAACAATCAAACTTGGAGAACATTTACGAAGATATCACAGTGCAGACTAGCTTTCCCATGGGGAGCGAGGTCAGACTGGCTATTCAGGCCGCTTACGGCTATTCTGAAGTCATTATGCTTTCGGTTGGTGTGGGTATCATGGGTCTGGCCATTATTTGGACCATGTTGATCAAAAACCTCGATCTCAAGAAGATCGAACAGGTCAAGGGTACTGTCTTCTAAGGATCCTTTGACGAGATAGCAATGGTGTCCGGTTGGATATCTGGCTGTGCGCATCATACTGTTCCCATTCTTCCATGAACCCCAGGAGGATACACTCACGGCAGCAATCACTCATTGACGCCAATTCCCTGCTGTTTCTTGTTTTCCGTTTGTTGTCTTTTTCGTCTGCCGATGTCTTCTCCCAATCCATTGGGGGAAGCATGGACATATTGTCCTCCATTTACTAAACTAGATGTTCACCCATAACTTGAAGTGGGACAGGTGAAATTGGCCTTCAAGACGGCCATTTCAGGATAGAAAAAGATCAGGTCTGATCATGATTGCCTTTCGATGTACAAATAGGTTGATACCACATCCATATATACCAATGTTATGGAACACCAGTTGTTTATCCAAGCGAACTGAGAACTTTATGTACAATTAATGCTACAGAAATAGGGTCTATGACCGATATTTTCTAATCTCAATCATATTATTTATAAATTTCTCATACTTGGGGTACCACTCTGCCACCCTTAACTATAAGCGGCTATTCTACTTCTCAACACTCCAACTTCTCTTCATTCGCGAATTATTGGCTAATGCAACTTGACGCAAAGATTATCTTCAAGACACAATGAAAGGTCTAGGAGCAGGCAAAAGCTGGGGGAAAGGCACCGTCCGGGGAAGAGTGGAGGATCTGCGGAGAAAGGCTGGATTTACCCGTCAATCACAACTCACATCCTCAGTCAGGCTGTAACTGACTACCCCTCAACTGCAGCCAAGGGCTACGCGCCTCTTATGTGGTACTCACCCTCAAATCAACACGAAGAATCGGAAATTACTTGCAGGAATAAGACTCGGCACCTTCCCTGCCAAGATGCTGCAGCGGTATTGCATCGCCCAACGCAAGGAACACACCATTACGGCACACGTTGGTCTTACTTATGCCAGTGCTCCCCCAGACGGTGTTTACTTATTGCCTTCATCTTGGTATGTATACCCCCCGTGGAGATTTGCCTAATTGGGAGTGTCGGTATTGCGGTCGATTCCGCAGATCGTTTTGTGTAAAGGAAGAGATGCTGTCACGACTCTCGAACCCCTCATGGAGATTTACTTCATTGGGAACAAAACCTCGGTCTTACAGTCGGTGTTGGCAGATGTGCTGCCCAAAGGAAGACATAATGTCATGACCCTCAGGTGTCGCCTCGATCCACCCGGGTCAATTGGAGCACTATGAGGAGCACAGGTAATTATCCGGCATGGCACTCCATTCTGAGTGATTGAACTGCCTTCGTATAAATATCCGCTACAGCGAACATTTTACTCTCACTCTCTTCATTTCAAATAGCATTGGCTAGTTGGGACTAAACACACAAAATGCTGCGCAAATATCTTCTTCTGCCGCTTTTAGCGTCATATGGTGCCGCTGTCACTATATCTGTGGCAAAATCTGGAGGCAATGCCACATCAGGTCTTCAATATGGTGCGATGGAAGAGGTATTTGACCTTCGTGCCCATTGTTGTGTCGGATCTAATTCAAGGTTTAGGAAATCAACCACTGCGCTGAAGGAGGTCTCTACGCCGAATTAATCCGAAACAGAGCATTCCAAGGGAGTCCAAAGTTCCCTTCATCATTGGAGGCTTGGTCTGGAGTTGGGGACTCATCACTGTCCCTGAAGAACCTCACTGACCCACTGTCTACTGCCCTTCCAACCTCAGTCAATGTCAAGGGTACTGGCACAGCTGGGTTAACCAATGCGGGGTTTTGGGGAATTGATGTCCGTCCTCAGAAGTATACCGGATCATTTTATGTAAAAGGCTCTTACTCGAGCTCCTTCACGGCCTCTCTCCTTTCGTCCAGCGGCGAAGTTTTGGCCACTACCAAGGTTGCATCGAAGAGTGTTGCAGACGACTGGGTGCAGCATGAGTTTGTTCTTACTCCAGAAGCAAAGGCTTCCGATACCAAAAATACGTTCTCGCTGACCTTCGATGGCTCGGTAAGATTTGATATAGGGACTTGCTATGCACCGCGGCTAATTCCACCTAGAACGCATCGAATGGCTCGCTTGATTTTAATCTGATTAGCTTATTCCCACCTACATGGAATGATCGCCCCAACGGCATGCGGAAAGACTTGATGCAAGCCATGGCTGATTTGGGTCCGGTAAGTTGAATTCTTACTATTGCCTTGGAAATGCCCAAGATCAACGATGCTAATAAACTTGATAGAAATTCCTTCGCTTCCCTGGTGGAAATAACCTCGAGGGTGACAGCATCGACGGCCGCTGGAAGTGGAACGAGACTATTGGACCACTCACAGACCGACCTGGTCGTGCAACCACCTGGCAATACCAAGAGACACTTGGACTAGGCTTGGTTGAGTATATGGAGTGGTGCGACGACCTTGGAATGGAGCCTAGTAAGTACATTATTTTGCCACGCTTTGCTTTACATAGCTGACAAGCCCCGTTTAGTCCTGGCGGTATGGGCTGGACTTGCTCTGAACGGAGAAGTTGTCCCCGAGGCCGATCTCGATTTCTATGTGCAAGATGCCCTCAACGAGATCGAGTTCTTGACTGGCTCTGTTGATACCGAGTACGGCGCTCTACGTGCCAAAGTTGGACACCCAGAGCCCTGGACAATTCGGTATGTGGAGGTTGGAAATGAGGACATGCTGAGCAGTGGTCTGGCATCGTACAAGTCCTACCGGTTCTCGGCATTCTACGAGGCTATAACGACCAAATACCCTGATATCCAGGTCCTTGCGTCTACTATCGATATCACGATTCCTGGAAATGCAGGTGGTGATTACCATTTGTATGATGTTCCCGATAACTTCGTCAGCAAGTTCCATATGTTCGATAGCTATACATCCGAGCATCCTATCTTGCTTGGTAAGTCAATTGATATACCTGCGAGATACGAACTAACACAAACCAAGGGGAAATCGCCGTTACTGAGCCAAATAACGGAGTTGGCATTGACTGGAGCAACACTCATTTCGGTCTGTATCCTTGGTGGATAGGCACCGTTGCCGAGGCTGTGTTCCTTCTTGGTGCTGAGCGCAACGCAGACGCGATTATTGGAACTACCTACGTGAGTTGTCTCAGCACACTCCACTAGATGATAATTGACAAAGGAAAAGGCTCCCTTCTTGATGAACTTGGACAGCTACCAATGGTCTCCGACCATCCTTTCGTTCAACTCCGATCCCGATCAGACAGCTCGGTCCACCAGCTGGCACCTGTACACCGTATGTTGAACTTTTTTCAGACCTCCAGAGTACCATCAACTGACATAAGACACAAATATAGCTCTTCAACCAAAACCTCATGACAAACACCCTCCCATCCACTTCCTCCGACGACTTCGGTCCTCTGTACTATGCGACAGGCCTGAACAGCAAGACCAACTCGCACATCTTCAAGGCAGCAGTATACAACAGCACATCCGATGTGCCTGTATCACTGACATTCGAGGGTGTCGGCCGTGGCACTAAGGCAGACCTGACCATCCTGACTGCGCCGGATCCGTTATCGGTGAACGAGGTGGGCGGAGCGAACATCGTCAACAGCAAGACTACCCAGATCAAGGCTGGCAAGAAGGGCGAGTTTTCATTCAAGTTGCCGAATCTGAGTGTTGCTGTGCTCACTACCAATTGATGCATCGTCAACAGTACGCATTGGTTCTAGGAAGCTTTGCGTATGCAGAGCATTACTCAAATCAAATATTTTGCTTTCTTTCTGAACTTGAAGGCTTACCATGGAGTATTTTGCTACGGAATAGATGGAGCAGATATTCTCTAGACCGAAAAATTCAGCCTTACTATTTTTATTCCCAACTGGCCAACTTCTATATTCTAAGCTGCATCCTTCCAACTTCTTCCAACATCTACCACCTGTCACATCGATTATCGGCACTCTGGACTAGGCGATCGCCTTAATCTATTTCCGCCCGTTACCACCTCTATATATCTCTTTGAGGAGTAATTTTCCCGACCGACGCGAGTTTGTGGTCGCGCATCAATCGATCGATCGTGTCTGCGCGAGACGTGGGTTGACCTCACCATGAACACCACGCCTATTCCCCGTGTGGCTCGATCGGGTACGAAGCAATGTTCGTTACTTGCCACCCGCACGCTCCAGACCTTTTCCACGGGTGAAGATTGCAGCGACGGTCGCGATGAATGCAAAGATCGCGGAGGCCATGAAGGAGAGTCTGATTCCGCGGTAGTACACCAGCCGAGCGGCCAATTGCACATCCGGAGGGAGATCATAAATAGCTGAGACTGAGTGGCGGATCTCATCGATCACCTAAGAGGAAGCGAGTATATTGGTCAGCAAGGCTTATTCAGCGGCTCGTTATCATCAAATGGCGAAGGAATTGTACTTTCCATTTGTCTGGTATTTCACTCAAGGCCTCCCCGAGGCCTGAGTTAAGTGTATTCTGCATGATGGTGGAGGTCACTGCGACGCCCCAAACATTCCCGAGAGAGCGGATGAGGTAGACGGTTGAGGCGGAGACGGCGTGATCTGGATATGATATTGTTAGCAGGCTCGCTTGGCAAACAGATCGGTCGCTCGCGGGTCCGGTAATGGGCTGGCAACAAGGCTAGGAAAGTATCTTACCGGCGTGGTCAAAGGCGGCTAGGAATGTGAACAGGATCCCTGGGTAAACCATTCCCTGACCCAGGTTGGCAGGAATCACATAGACGAGATACTTCCATCCCGAGTCGTTGAATTGAAGGAGCATGACGAGCACATTGCCGAAGAGCATTAAGGCTGCGCCGACACGCACAATGGAGGATAATCTGCCCCAGCGTGACATGATGATTCCCGCTATAAGACCACCTAGTGGGGTGAATAGGCAGGGAATCACCAGTCGCGTGCCAGCCTTGCTAGGCGAGTCGAGCAGAATCACCTGGAACATGAGAGGGAGAGTAAAGAGATACTGAATGATTCGCGTTAGTTACGATGCTCGTAAAATCAGTGGAACGGTTGAGCTTACTGCGTATGCTGCCATCCCGACGCAAACGTTGGCGATCTGTGTGGATACAGCGAGCTGCCCTCGTAGCATCTTCAATGGAATCAAAGGTGCGGCGGTGGTTTTCGCTTCAACAGCGACAAATGCAGCCAGCAATACCATGCTAGAAACCAATGGCAGAATTACCCACAGGTGAGTCCAAGGGAGAACGTTGCCGCCTAGGCTGAGTCCGACCAGTTGAGCCGATAGAGCTAGAATGAGCAGACAAGCGCCCAGGACATCGATTCGGTGCCAAATGCCTCGGGCTTGACCTGGGAAAGATTCAGTGTGGCGTGTTGGGAGCTTGATAACTATGTAGCCCATGACCAAAGCGAACAAAGAGACTGGAACCTGCAACAGGAAGCACCAGCGCCATCCGATCGAGTCAACGATAGCACCTCCAAATGAAGCACCACAGATGGCCCCGAAGCCGTAAGAGACGTTTTGAATTGCCTGGTACATGCCGCGTTGTCGGAAGGGAATAATATCCGAGTTGATGATCGTTGCTAGGATGGTTGTTAGTGATTGATATGTCAATTGAAAGATCATCGACTTACCCATAGTCATCAATCCTCCGCCTCCGACGCCCGTCAAGGCGCGCATGATGTTTAAAAAGATTACATCGCGGGCCACGGCACATCCCAGGCAACCAGTCATGAATGTGATGGTTGCAGTGAAGAAACAAGACCGGCGACCGAGTATATCGGAGAAACGGCCATAAAGAGGCTGGAATGCGGTGCTTGTGATCAAGTACGAGGTGGTTAGCCACGAAGCAGTGTTCGCGGCGTTGAACTCGGAGCTGATCACGGCATAGGTCGAGGCAGTGATGGTGCCGTCAAACCCGCCAAGAAACACATTGGCCATGATTGCTGTTGATTGTTAGATTCTGCTTGATCGTGTAAAGCCTAAGCCCAACTTACCGATTTGGATCAATAGAAACCCTGGTGGTGGGCTCCAAGTCGCAGGAACTGGATCTGATCGCAATAAAGGTTGCTCTTCGCTTTCTTGTGCCGACAATCTTCCGGCTTCATTCTCGTGTGTCGGCATCACGCCGGCCGAAGCACTCTTATTCGCATTCAATGCCATTGTCGATCTCACAATTCAGACTACAGATTTGCGATTCAGAAGATGACGAAGGACGAAAGAAGGATCTGGCCGAATATCGGAAACTTCAGAGATTTCAGACGCGCTTGATCGGGAAATGCGAGCGGATTATCTTCCCCGCCCAGTGCCAAGCACGACATCGTATTCCACTGTGACATGATCACCGACTATTTTAACGAGATGTGATGGATGTGGGCGATTTTCTCTTTTTCTTCTCTCCTGACACAACCATTCAAACCAAAGTCAGAGACTCAGTGCAGAGTACCCATCTAAGGTTAATGTACCCTATCATGCACAAAATGACTAGAATCATGGAAACTGATCGCTGGACCAGTACTTATCATGAAGCTCCTTGAAGTCGTCGCCTACACCGCAGTGCTGTTGCCGCTCGCCGCGGCAGACTGGCAGTTCAAATCTCGAACAGACCTGGCCCCGCCTCGTCTGAACATCACCATCCCGGCGACAAAGGATGTCGAGAAGGGTTACCTCTTCATCGCACCTTTCCCGGGCCAGTGGGCTGAGCCGCAGTTCCATGGTCCGCGTCAGGAAGCTCCGTATATTGTTCGCGATGACGGTGAGCTCGTCTGGTCGGGCTATACCTACTTCTCCATCTGGGCTGCCAATTTCCAGAAGGCCAGATGGAATGGTCAGGATGTGCTGTTCAGCTTTGAGGGTGATCATAACCCGGCCTATGGACATGGTCATGGTCATGCTACCATTCTGAATCAGCGCTATGAGACTATTCGAGAGCTCCGCGCTGGTAATCACAAGCTTATGGATAAGCATGAATTCCATGTTGTCGATGAGAAAACTGCGTTGCTCCAGGTCTATCAGCCTGTGCCGAGGGATCTGTCTCGCTGGGGTGGTAGTGCCGAGCAGCAGTGGATTGTCGATGCCATCTTCCAAGGTATGTTTATCTTAGAACATATGAAGAGTTGTTGCTAATTCGCAGTAGAGTTGGACATCAACACTGGAGAACTACTATTTGAGTGGTCCAGCCTCGAGCATGTCTCCCCCGATGGTAAGTCAACTACCCCCATCTCTTATAATGGACTAGTCTGACATCGTGCAGAGGCAGTCCTCACGCTCAACCCGGGACAAGCGGGTGCAGGCTACAACTCATCCGACGCATGGGACTACTTCCACATCAACTCTGTAGACAAGGATATCGAAGGAAACTACCTGATTTCTGCCCGAGATGCTTGCGCAATCCATAAGATTAACGGTACCACTGGCGAGATCATCTGGAGGCTCGGTGGTCTTCGCTCAGACTTCGAGCTCGGTCCCAACGTCGAATTCTGCTTCCAGCATCACGCGCGCTTTGTCGAGCAGGGTGATGAGGAGGAGGTCATCTCGCTGTTTGATAACTCCGCTCATGGAACAGAGAACCACCGTGGTAAAGAGGTCCACACCCATCCTTTCTCGCAGGGCAAGGTTATTTCTGTCAACACTGCCACCTGGACCGCGAAGATTGTTCAAGCCTTCCAGCCTCCCGATGGACTCCTCGCCAAGTCTCAAGGTAGCACTCAACTTCTGCCCAACGGTAATGCCTTGGTTAATTGGGGCTCTGAGGGAGCTATCACCGAATTCCGGGCGGATGGTACCCCGATCTTTCACGCTTACATGGACTCAGGACTGCTGGGCGAGGGTGTCCAGAACTATCGGGCATTCCGGTACAACTGGACCGGTCTGCCGACGGAAGAACCGGCCATTGTGGCTGAGAAGACCTCCTCGGGCACCGACATTTTCGTTTCGTGGAATGGTGACACCGAGACGGCAGTTTGGCGATTCTATGCGGTTACTGATGGATTTGGGTCCCGGGAGTTCTTGGGCGAGGCTATTCGTGATGGATTCGAGACGTCCTTTTCGCTGCCTGGTCACTCATACCAACACTTGGCGGCCGAGGCTGTCTCGGCTCGTGGTCGTGTCTTGACTACCACTCGCGTTGCTCATGCCCAGAACGCGGTGCTCCCTTACAGTACTGTTATTGCGGGGTACGAGGATCGCGACTCTTGGAGGGAGTTGATCGTGCAGGCATAGACGAAGACAAGCCTATGTAGTAGGTTCTATGGAGAGTGGGATGAGATGCGGTGAGGAGTATAGAGTAGTTGAAGCAGTGTCAGATGAATTTTATCATCCTTTTCGGATCTTCTGAGGTCCGGATGTCTGACCATTTGAGCTTCGTTTTGTGAAATTCTTATTGGACTGTCGCAGTATAAAGCTTTATTGCGAGTAGTATTGTAGCTGAATAAGATATTTCAGAATAGTTATCCCGGTATATAAACCTGAAATTCATCCAGTATAAATGTATACTCTCGGATCCTCACACCTCCGAGCCAAACTCGTATATTGGCCGAATCCGAGATTCATTAACCGAAAAGGGAAGTTGCTATGAACCGTGGAATATAAGGCGTGGGGGTGAGGGGTCCGATGCCACTACGCAGCCAATCGGAAGGCTGCAAAACACCTTAATATGGAGGTTATGTGTGTATACTATCTAAAATCAATGCCATGTGATATTCAAATCGATATTCGGAGATCGGAGTATTCCCATATTGAGCTGATATGGCGATTTCCATGCAGTGTAGGACATGAATTCTCCATTTCCCTCCATTTCCGGAAAGAGCTGAGACGGTCCATCCATGGATGTTGACGCTGTTCCCTCTTTCCTCTTGAGGATTCGGATCTGTCACTTTCCGGCTGCCGTTCGTCCTTTCCTTCTGTCTTTCTGTCCTTGTCATCTTCCTTCGTGCTTCTTCTTCCTTCCGCCTTTCTTCCTTTCCATCAACACCCATCTCGCGCGTCTCATCCGTCGCGTCCCACCTTTTGCTTTTCTCTTCTGTCAACAACTCTCGTTTACCTTATTGACCGTGTTTCTTCATGGCTTCACGTCTTCTACCTTCTTTCGGCTTTTCGCCGACTCCGCTCATGCCAGACCCGATGGAAAACGTGTCGGACAATGGTGCCGTTGATACTCTCGGGGTGAAAACCCCAGTATCTGAGCCCGGGGATGATCGCGACAGGCAAATTACCACTCTTGCACGTTCTCTCTCACAGATCTCGCGACAGGGCAGTGACAAGACCAGTGAAACCTCCGAGGGTGTCAACACTTTCTTCGACCCTACCCGTGATCCAGAGCTAGATCCCAATAGTGACCAGTTTAAATCGCGGAAATGGGTGACGAACTTCATCCAGATGACCTCCCACGATCCAGATCGGTACCCGCGTCGCACAGCAGGGGTCTCCTTCCGCAACCTCAATGTTTTCGGCTATGGAACCGCGGCCGATTATCAGATGAACTTCGCCAATTTCTGGCTCAAAGGCACAGGGTGGTTTCGCAGTATCCTTGGCCTTCAGAAGAAAGTACGCATTGATATCCTGCGGGACTTCGAAGGCATCGTTCGCAGTGGTGAGATGCTGGTTGTACTAGGTCGTCCGGGAAGGTATATGAATTGACGCTCCCCGCGAAAAAATAATTACTAATAGCCTATAGCGGATGCTCTACCTTCCTCAATACCATTGCCGGAGAGACGCATGGCCTCTATCTCGATAAAGAGAAAGGGTCCGAGGTACAGTATGAAGGAATGTCTTGGGAAGATATGCACAGCCGTTTCCGCGGCGAGGTCATCTACCAAGCCGAAAACGAAGTTCACTTCCCTCAGCTGACAGTCGGTGATACATTGATGTTTGCCGCTTACGCTCGAGCGCCGAGGAACCGACTTCCCGGTGTTACCCGCGACCAGTATGCGACTCATATGCGAGATGTGGTAATGGCAATGCTTGGCTTGACCCATACGATGAACACCAAGGTGGGCAATGAGTTCATTCGAGGTGTATCCGGTGGGGAAAGAAAGCGGGTCAGCATTGCCGAAACCACTCTATGTCGATGTCCTTTGCAGTGTTGGGACAATAGCACTCGTGGACTTGACAGCTCGACGGCCTTAGAATTTGTCAAGAATATCCGCCTCTCCACTGACTATACCGGATCCACTGCTTTAGTTGCAGTATACCAAGCGAGTCAATCTATCTACGACCTCTTTGACAAAGCGATTGTGCTCTACGAAGGCCGTCAGATCTATTTCGGCAGTGCGCCGGGTGCACGACGCTTCTTTACCGATATGGGATTCCATTGCCCAGAGCGACAAACCACTGCGGACTTCCTTACTTCCCTAACCAGCCCTTCGGAACGCCTGGTTCACTCAGGGTTTGAAGACTCCGTCCCACGTACACCCGATGAGTTTGCAGCACGCTGGAAGGACAGCCCAGAGCGTAAGCAGCTGCTTGCTGAGATCGAAGCAAATGCAGCCGAAAACATCGCTGGAGAAACAAAGTTTGAGCAATTCAGTCGCTCTCGTGCAGCAGACAAATCTAGGTTTACTCGGGCAGCCTCCCCATACACCCTGTCGTATCCGATGCAAATCCGCCTCTGTCTCTGGCGAGGCTTCTTGCGTCTCAAGGCAGACTTGGCTATGACGCTCGCGACTCTCATTGGAAATACCAGCGCATCTCTGATAATTTCCAGTCTGTTCTTCAACCTAGCGCTCAATACCGACAGCTTCTACAAGCGTGCAGCTCTACTTTTCTTTGCTATCATGATTAGTGCCTTCTCTAGCTCACTCGAAATTTTGATCATGTGGCAGCAGCGGCCGATCGTGGAAAAACATTACAAGTACGCAGCATACCATCCCTCGGCGGAAGCTATCAGCGCGTGGCTTGTGGAACTGCCATCAAAGCTTTTACTAGCGGTTGTATTCAATGTGATCATCTATTTCATCCCTCATCTTCGGCGAACTGCACCTCATTTCTTCATCTTCTTCCTTTTTTCAGCAATGACGACGCTTGTGATGTCCAATATCTTCCGGTTTATCGGCGCAATCTCACGTTCCGTGGCCCAGGCTATGCCTCCTGCTTCAGTCTTCATGCTCATCTTGGTCATTTACACCGGGTTTACCATTACTGTCCGGGATATGCACCCATGGTTCCGGTGGCTCAACTACGTGAATCCCATTGCTGTAATGATAACTTAGCTTTTATTAGGTACCACCAGAATATGCTAACACAAGACAGTATGCCTTTGAGGCCCTGATGATCAATGAATTCGGTGGACGGTCCTTCCCCTGCTCGAACTTTGTCCCCGGTGGCTTAGAAATTTACAACAATGCGCCTCTCCGCTCCAGAATCTGCTCACAGAAGGGTGCTGTGGCAGGCCAGGATTTCATTGATGGAGAGACATACATTAACACCACTTATGAATACTACAGCCCGCATCTGTGGCGAAACTTCGGGATTCTCTGCGCTTTCTTTGTGGGGTTCTTTGTGCTGTACGTCTTCTGCAGTGAACTCATCCGGGCTAAACCATCCAAAGGTGAAGTCCTAGTATTTCCGCGCGGGAAGATCCCTGCCTTTGCCAAGAATATCCGAAAAGAAGATCCGGAGGAAGTCATTGCATCAGAGAAAGGTGCAGTTGCTAGGGAGCCTCAGGCTTCGACCGCAGCAATTGTTCGCCAAACTTCTATCTTCCATTGGGAAAATGTGTGCTTTGACATCAAGATCAAAGGGACCGAGCGACGTATCCTAGATAGCGTGGATGGTTGGGTCAAGCCCGGCACTCTGACGGCCTTGATGGGTGTTACTGGTGCAGGGAAGACATCCTTACTCGATGTCTTAGCCAATCGTGTCACTATTGGCGTCGTCTCCGGCGAGATGCTTATTGACGGCCGGCTATGCGATGATTCCTTTCAGCGAAAGACGGGTTACATGCAGCAACAGGATCTGCATCTAGAGACTAGCACTGTACGTGAAGCTCTCGTTTTCAGCGCTCTCCTACGCCAGCCTGCCACCATTCCTCGCCAGGAAAAGATTGCATATGTCGAAGAGATCATTCACATGCTCGGTATGGAAGAATACGCAGATGCCGTGGTCGGCGTTATCGGCGAGGGCCTTAATGTGGAGCAGCGTAAGCGGTTGACCATCGGTGTGGAGCTAGCAGCCAAGCCAGATTTACTGCTATTCTTCGATGAACCAACCTCGGGTCTGGATAGTCAAACTGCTTGGTCAATATGTACTCTGATGCGTAACTTGGCCGATCACGGGCAGGCTGTACTGTGTACCATTCACCAACCTTCGGCAATGCTGATGCAGCAGTTCGACCGTCTATTGTTTCTCGCGAAAGGAGGACGCACTGTCTACTTTGGCGACCTTGGCCCGAATATGGAAACATTGATCAAATACTTCGAAGACAAAGGGTCGCTTAAGTGTCCACAAAGCGCACACCCGGCCGAATGGATGCTCGAGGTCATCGGTGCTGCTCCAGGTTCTCATGCGGATAGAGATTGGGCCGAACAATGGACTCACAGTGCTGAGCGCGCAGAGGTGCACAGAGAGTTGGCCGAAATGAAAAAGAAATTATCTAAGAAGCCTGTACCCCTTCGCATTGCAGGGTACGGTGAATTTGCCATGCCACTCTGGTATCAGTTCCTCATTTGTATTCAACGCATGTTCCAGCAGTACTGGCGATCTCCGTCATACCTATACGCCAAGGTTCTCACCTGTACTGTCTCGGTAAGTTATTCTCCTCCATTTTATTTGATTGGGCTGACAGGCATAGCCTCTGTTCCTCGGATTCACATTCTGGCACATGCCTACCAGCCTCCAAGGGCTGCAGAATCAAATGTTTGCAATCTTCATGCTTCTCGTCATCTTCCCGGGTTTGGTCCAGCAGATGATGCCGTCCTTTGTCACGCAGCGTTCTTTGTATGAGGTACGCGAGCGACCTTCAAAGGCCTACTCGTGGATGGCATTTATGATGGGCAGTATCCTCACGGAGCTGGTATGGAATATTCTGATGTCGGTGCCAATCTTTTTCAGCTGGTACTACCCAATCGGATTTTATCACAACGCAGAGCCCACAAATGCTGTTATCGAACGAGGCGGCATCATGTACCTGCTCATTCTGCAGTTCATGATGTTCACGTCGACGTTCAGCTCCATGATGATTGCTGGAATTGAAGAGCCCGACACTGGCAGCAACATTGCTCAGTTCATGTTCTCGCTTTGCTTGATCTTCAACGGGTAAGTCATCTGCGGGTACTTATTTGGTGATGAATTGGTAATTGTGCTGACTGGACTTCTAGCGTACTCGCAAAATCCTCTGACATGCCTCGGTTCTGGATCTTCATGAACCGAGTATCTCCATTTACATACTTCGTGTCGTCTGTGCTCTCCACAGGCTTGACTGGAACTTCGGTTGAATGTTCTAGTATTGAGTGGCTCACAATCTCGCCTCCAGATGGACAGACATGCGGCAGCTATCTGGACCCTTACATCAAGGCTATGCATGGCACATTACGCAATCCTGAGGCGTTGAAGGATTGCCAGATCTGCCCAATGTCGAGCACAGACCAGTTCCTCGAAGGCCTCAACATGCCGTACTCGGATGTTGGGCGCAACATCGGTTTGCTGTTTGTCTACGTGGCGTTCAATATTGTCGCCGCGCTCTTCCTGTATTGGGTGTTCCGCGTCCCCAAGCATTGGTCGCGCAAGGCCAAGCAGACCTAAAGCGGTCGTCTTCTTTCTTTCTTCGGGTCGTGGGGGGTGGTTATGGATGTCGGTTCTGTTCCCGAGTTTCTACTCGGCGTTCATATTTTCTCACTCTGTTGCTCCTGGCACAGAGCCTTATCTTGTCCAATGTATGTCATACATGTAGCTTATGTTAATCAATGTTGTATCATTTGTAACTGCTTGCGCACGAGTATCCATTATTAGGACATTTCTGTGAGCAATGCTATTTGATACTTGTCAATAGGAGAGTAGGGTAATGGGGAAATGAGGGAGAAATTTCCGACAATGCCTCTTTCTCGTTTGGGAAATGGCACTGATATCCATTCTCCATGGGCGACTTTGTTTCGAGTCCGAACTTCGTGGAAAATCGCGTGGGTGGCCTACGCATTCGTCTGGAATGGGGCGTTGTATTTTGAACAAGGATTCCATAGATGATTTGTAGCTCGGAGTTCTTTCAGCGAGTCAATTTGTCTGACTTGTTTCTTCGGTGAATAGATCCCCTCTTCCATCTTCTCCTGTTGTGTGCGTGACTTGTCGAGCTGCGCTGACACAAAAAGGCTTATGGTATTGCCTTTGCGTTCTTTCTTGGCTTTGCCCTTTCTCGACCTTGAGTTCTCAATGGTCAAGTTCGTGTTCTGGGTATTTGCTCCGACTTCTTACGCACACTAGGGTCGTATTGTGTATGCGCATAGGTACCTGTCCAAGGCTAGATGTTGGGAACGCGATATCTCACTCTTCTCTCGTGAGGAATATGGTTATCTTGTGAGACAAGCATTTGTCTGTGATAATGAGTCAGAATGCAAGCCTTGGCTTATCTGTCCTTGGTGAACTTACCGAAGAGAAGTGCGTCCAGGGTTCTGTTTATCATCCAGTATCCTTGCGACAACGTCTATTTTCTATTTTCTTCCACAGAAACTCAGGACAAGCATCACGATCTCGAGTCATCGGTCTAACTCCAGTAATGGCGACTGTTTCTGGGGAGATGTCCGTCTCAATAGATCATGATTTCCTGAAAATTTGTTTGTTAGCCATCTTATGCAGGATCAGCTGGTCCAGTCTCGCTAGTGTGAAAAGACCTTTTACCCATGATGGACTTCTTCTAGTCCAGACTTGAGGAGGATTTCTCTTTTGTACACGGTAAAAGTAGAGTGGTGGGAGGTTGTGAAGTAGAAGAAAGGTTGAAGAAGGTAGAGTTGCAAGTAAGGTCGAGGGGTGAACGGAGGAGGGTTGAGAAGTGGTAGCAATGAAGAGTGTGGGAGTCAAATCCACGGGATAGGAAGACGAATCTCAGCACTTTCAAGGTGCTATAGCTCTCCCATGGACGTATATCTATAATCGTATGTGACTTCACCAAGAGTCTTTGATAGACCTGGACCTCTCAATAACGTATTTCACATGCGAGTGGGCCACCACTAGCGAGTGGGCCACCCATCCAAAACGCGTCCATGAATTAGCACCT
>JAMAFK010000084.1:0-17607 GCA_023627375.1 Penicillium paneum
GCTTATATATCATATGAATGAGCCACTTACTTGATGAGGCAGGTATTCAGGTCGAGTTCCCCAGAACCCTTTGGCGGAGGCATTGTGGTCGGGCCAGGTGACTTGCTAGATGCGCTTGCAGATGTCATACTCGCAGAGGTTGATATATTCTTGGCCGGGAGCTCGCAGCTAGGCGTAGGAATCTGAGAAACAGGCACATTGCTCTCGGTACTGATACCTGTTTGTGACGGAATGCCTTTGGGGCTCGTAGTTTCTTTATTCTGTGGAGACGATTGACATGAACAAGTGCCCGGCTGTTGAGAGGGAACCCCATCACTAGTTGCCCTTTCGGCACGTTGCTTCACCGTAGCCATCAGGGGGATTTGACCGTCTAGGGAGAGGGTAATATTATGGCAATCAATGGGAGGTCCATTAGCACCTATGAAAATTAGCAGTCAGGTATAATAAGATGGTAGTATGATATGGTTCCTACATCTAATGAGTGCGCTTTCCAACCCGGTCTCGCAGTCTGGAGACAAGGAAACCGATTGTACGTGTCCAGAAGTTACAAGCGTGGCATTCATGTTTCCGCCCATAACTTGGTGCCACGTCATGGCTGCATCACAGGTAGATTGAATGAGTGGTCCAAGATCAAGGGCTTGAACCTGACCGAGAATAGCAATGGCTATGAGCAGAGACCCGAGCATGATCAATGGACTATGGTAACTGAAGATCTGGTTTTGGTGGCTGATGGTGCGAAGCGCTTTTATATCAAGGCTCAATCAGTATATTTGTGAGGCGCCGATTTACCTCAAAAATGTGGCAATCCAAAAAAGAGAAAGAAAAAGCAAAGAGCGGCGGGCGGCGCAGAATTATGTTAGCATCACTGGCGTCGATGCTTCTGACATTGAAAATTGATGTCAGTATAAGGAATCAACTTCTAGATTCAGGAGGGCATATTGAAACCGGTATAGCCTCAATTTGGGATTCCCTGCGCGTGTAGAGCTATAACGGTCGAAGTATACCATTTTTAAGAGATATAAAGTACCCTTGCTCTTGCTCCTTGTACGGACTGTGTCTGTCTCCATTAATATGAAGGTCGGCATAAACTTCGCTAGCATTGTGTTGCTGCTTTCCGCCGTTTTAGTGGTGAGCTGCTGCACGTTCGCCCTGTATTTTGCAGTTTACATATGCTCTCTTGATAGATCGCACGGCCCAATGATGAACCAGCCCACGCGGCAACTTCCACCCACGCAGTGCGATCCCCGCAAAGCGCATCTTAGAAAAACACCTGCTGATATATTTCTAGTATCACTCTTCGCCAACATTTCCAGTACCGAACCTCCCGTATGAAATGATCATCGAGGTCAGTCTCTATCCTTGATCTTTGGCAGTTATCTAATGGCCATAACAGAAAACTCCGGTTTGTGTCTATTCGCACGGGATTGCCTATATAAACGCTACAACAGAGAACATTGATCACTTGAGCAAAGTCAGCGAAATCTCGTGCGTTGCTGATGCCGGAAATTGCCATCGTCTCTCCTATCTCAACCAATCTGGTATATTCCTTTGCAACTATGTAAGTGCTCCAAAATCCAAGGCAACTAGGGCTCCGCACTGACAACACCCAGGGCCCCGAGCGCATCTCAACCAACTGTGGAAGCCTTGTGCCTCTGGCAACAAAAGTTCAACAAACATGCCAGATAGACAACTTTTATACGTTTGGAACAATTGGGGGTTCTTCTCAAAACGCGAGTGACTCGATTGACTTTCACTTGGTTGTTGCGGGCGAATCCATGGGATATCCTAGTAGCGATTAAGCACCTCTCGACTTCGTTACTGAGTGGGGTTGTTATTCGAGGTGAACTAATTGGGCTGCTACCGGAATGTATGGGGCTGATTTTATATACTTTTGTATCTAGAATTCATAAAACTTCAAAATGGGGGAGCTTGTTTTTCCTAAAGCTCGTGCGTTGGTCATGGCCTTTACGTGGAATGTCAAAGGCCATGCTAGCTAAGAAGAAGCATTATTGAGAAAGCTTGAAATAGTATACACCGCATTGTGACGGAAACCGTTGAAAAGCAGTGTCAGCAATAATGCAATCATTTTCAATCTATTTCTACGAAAAATGCTATGGTTTACTGCATGACCCATGAAATAATGCTTCGGCAGCACTTGCGCCCAGAAGAACCAAAAAGCATAAAACAGACAATGTCACGCGTGTAGGCAAGACTTTTGGGGCTTAGAACAGCGGCCAAGCCTGGAAAATTCACCCTATCTCCATCAACTGCTTCATTCCTTTTCCCAAGATAATGCTGCACCAAAAAGGAACCAACTACATACATTCGGCCCGAGAAAAGTCATTTTCAGTCAGATGCTGCTCATAACCTTGCTAATGCTCAACCGTTTCGAGATGACATCCCTTCTTCAATTCCTGCTTGTAAGAATGATAGGTAAGCCGCCTTGAGTTGCGACGAATAGCCTGACTCAGTTTCAAATTGGGCTACCCTCGTCTTTTCAAAGTTTATATTTGGTCGAGGTTTGATACTTGTCCAATTATTTCCCTGATGGTGGCCGAGATTGCTTGATAGGGGACGTACTCCATTTCCTGTTGTTCGCTGCAGCGCTTGTGTAGACTGTGAGCGAATGGAATCGATGTGTTTGTCATTAAAGGATGATGCAAAGTTGAACGGTGGGCTTTGGGCATTGTCACCGTCAATGCTCCCACTGGCCGGTCAGCGGCATTTTCGAAGGTAGTAATATACTTCACCGAGGGTTCTGAAAATAGGAAAACCGACAAGCTCATGCAACTGATACAGCACTCATCGAAAATCTGGTCTCGCCTATCCGACCGCATTTTCATTTGTAAATCTTTGCCCGGACTCTGGCTAATCAATTGATTCCCATAACGCATGGACTGCGGGCACGGATACTTATTTACCCACTTGCGGCGTGTATGTGTTGAAGCTGGGCTCGAGCATGGCGTATCATGGGTGGATGGCTTTACTTCACGGAACTGAGATCTTTCTGGCAGGCAGCAGAATTGGAGACTATATAGCCTCACTATGAGAATGGAAACCTGATACAAGCCCGAAGCAAAGTGTAGAAAAAGTACTGTAGTATACATTCTCAAAGCACGCCAATCTGACTTCACTATGACCACCACGACCACCATGACCACTATGACCACCTTCACCACCTTCATTGCCACTAGCTGCTTGCCACTCACTTGGGTCGCTGGGACCTAAGAAAAGCTGGTGCTAGGCTCAAGGTCAATTACTCCCATATATTGAACTTGAGACTTACCATCAAATTGCATGCCCCAACTCAAGTTGGAGAAACAGGCGGTCACAAATCGAAGTCTGGCCTTGATCTATAAATAACAATTCCTAGGGTTATGACGACGGAATCAAGCACCGTAGGAGACTTCATTGTGTGTCAGTCATAATGTGACGCGAATTCAGGAATCAATTGAAAAATGCGAAAATTCAGGTGTCCTAGGTAGGATTTTCGCTTTTTTCTCCGGGGAATCTATCACGAGTTGCGAGAGGGTAGAGGTCGATCCGCCGCTATGCCTATAGAAATGACGAAGGATAAAACAGTGTATAATGAAGACCCCGATCAAAGCAACACTGCCTCCGAGAACGCTACTGAGTATCAGTACTGCGCCCTGCCTTGAAAGCCTTGCCGATAGATTACTGCCAGAGATTGCTGTATCATGCCATTCAGTGTCTAAGGTCTTCGTAGCTGATGTTCGTCCAAACGTCTGGGAGACTGTTTGAGAGCTAGTTATCGTTCCTGTCAACGTCCTCGATAAAATTTCATTTTCATCACTCGGCGCCTGAGAGAAGTGATATCCCGTCGTGCCAGTGAAACGATCAGCAGTGCCAGACCACTCGGTGCCGGAAAGTTTGTCGCCTTGTGAATACCTGCCGTGACCAGTTCCTCCGGCCTTGAAATCTTCGGTATCTTCCCGGCTCGTCGAATGATCTAGGGATGTCACGTGAGATTCTGATGAATGATCAGAGTGCGGTATATCCGAATTTGCCAGTTTTTGCTGAAAGGTTGGATGGAGCGTTACCGACGCAGAGGTAATTTCACTAAGGGCATTCGGAAGCAAGTCGACAACGTCGCTCTTTGAATCCCAGTTCGGTAAGAGGCCATTGTCATGAATGCCAGTGCTGGTATATTGTGCCCTTGTGGTTCCAGTTGATATATCTATCTCGGTAGCTACTCCATTGTAGTCGTGTTCCACTGTAGATTCAACCTCAGGGGTGCTGACGAGAGAGCTGGAGTATAATAAAAACTCATCGCAGCAGAATGGTCGGTCCGAGGCCGATAAGGGGATTTGTTTCGATATTGGTGTTATAGGAGGCCTTGGTTCCCCAGGTAATGCCTGGCTTGTCCGAGAGCCAGTGCTTTGAGTGAACGTAGACTTTCGTGGAGGAATCGTCGGCTGTATGTCCATAAGTATCAGCGATGGTATTCAGAGGCAATATCTAGTCTTTGAAGACCGTAGAAACATGAAAAGAATGGGGATAGAGGCACGCAGGGCACGTACAACCGCTGAGCGATAGCTACTTCTCTTCATTGCAACTTGCTTCACAGACTGAATGTAGATTAACTAAGCATGGGAAGACCGGCGTCTCCCGTCTCTCCCAAGGCTATCACTGATATAAGTTGGCCTATTCAATATATTGGGTCGTTGATCAACCGCCGATATAATTCCAAGTATCCAACCTCAGGTACTATGGCAATATAAAAAGCAGGTATAGTATTATGATAGTCATATATCTTACGCTAGTGATAGAAAATCTCACCTTCTATGTCAATACGGAGCCGCATCTTTTGATTCACCTACCCCCCGTAGCATAAGCCGGAGCAGGTGAAGAACATTGGAAGTTGCTGCAAATACAGTGATCATCGTTGAAGAGATCAGCTTCGATGGTCCGGCCATACCGGACATACGACATAAATAAGTGCAACAACCGGCCACGGGAAACTGTTATTTTGATTGCAGCAAAATAGAGGGCAGATGGTGCCTCCCCTAAGTCGTGTCAAGCGAGAGCAACTCCGCAAGCGTCGCAACAATCTACTACGACGTCACAATGAATTTTGGCTTCTTTATGGGATAAAAAGCTGGCTTATCATGGAACTGCCTGATGGCCAGATCTTTACGTATCACTCTCATCCAGACACTCCTCCACCCTCCAAAGAAGATATGGTAAGACTATATTGATGAGGATTCAGTAATTCGCCGCTGATTGGTGACAAGAAAACACGGCCTAAGCCCGCTATTGTTCGGACGCCATGCGATTATAGTTCTACGACCTCTGCTCCGTCAGTTGACAGAGACCCCTCCGTCCGCTGTCCTCTAACTCGTCAGAACCAGAAATGGGAAGCTCTGGCGCATCACTTGGAGAATCATCGTCGCATGGTCTCGCAGCAATACAATGCTCTGCGTTGAATTAGTTCACTTTAGGGCCCAGTGGACCCCTGGCGCACTTCCGGAATACAGAGCTCAGCATAGCAGCTAGGCAATAGAACCTGTTCAATACAATATTCGCGTTGTGACATCTTACTGCATAAACAGAGCGGATTGAAATCATCGTTGCCATTTTGTCCCCTTCGATATTTGTTCTAAAACTCTATTTCTAGTAACGCCAGGCCTATTGTAAGGGGGATTCCAGGTTCATATGGATGCCAGGAATGTCAGGCAGAAATAGAATTTCGGTTCATCATGGTAAGTAGAGAGAGCTCAGAATTTAGAGGGATCACGCAATCATGTAGTTTACGGAGTGGAATGATGCGTTACAGCTATTTTTCTAGGACGGAGAGACCATTATTGAGGTCTATATGATCCTCTTTGCTTGCTAGCTAACCCACTAAGGTTGGTGTTGTTTTCTCGCTCTTATCTTGCCGACTTTTGCCGGACTGCCCATCGTGCATATTCCTCTTCGGTATAAATGTGCATAGCTTGGCCCAGAGGCAAATTTAAGAAATGATAAATAGCCCAGTAAGATATGCGGCCCTGGGTCTCGAGTGCATTTAATTGGACTTGCATCAGGATTCTTTGCTCTTGCATCTTGACTAGCTTTTAGAACTTCACAGATCCCAGGAGCCAGGAACCAAGCACAAACAATGGTGACAAAATCAAACATAGCTTTCAACGGGCCTCAACTAGGACAGACACCCTGCTTCATTTTCTGCGACTAACCATATTTTGCAGGTGACCGGAAAACTCTGGAGGTTTATAAACACCTTCAGCCCTCACGCCTTTGCTTTATTTGACGTTTCTCTACTACTTCATATTTGAGCAGGCCTTTCGTTCGAGGTGACCTAAGAATTTCTTCCTCTCTATTCAAGAACACCCTTCTGAACTTTCGCCAGCGCCCTATTGATCCTCTTAAGCTCTATTTCTGTACCTTCATTGCTTCGATGAGGATGAAACCAACTCCTGGCGGTTCAGATATTAGCGCCGAGTTCGACCGTCTGAAGGCCATCCAGGAGATTTCTCTTAATGCCGAACTCGTGAAGTTTGTCGAAAAAGCTCATTCATCGCTTGAGTCACGAGGGCATCTCAAGCGACGGGATTGTTATGAGAGATCTCTCCTTCACTACGCTGCCATGGGGAACTGTACAAACCTCCTTCTATATCTCCTGCAAAGCAAGCCAGATGTTGATTCTCGTGACCAATGGGGACGGACACCCTTCTCCTGGGCTGCTGAGTATGGCTCACTCGCTGTTGCAAACATTCTACTAAAGCACGGAGCAAACATCAACGCATTAGATTATGAGGGCGGCACGCCGTTGACATGGCTGATACACGCCGGCAACCCTGAAATGATAGACCTAGCGGCTACTGAGGCTTACCTGAGAGAGAGGGGCGCGAAAAAAGTCAAACTGGGAGGCATCAAGTTGGCCTGGGTTTGGGTTTTGACCTATTCTCGCTTACTGCGGTACATTCGTCCGCGTATCTGAGGTTGCGGATGACATGGAGTAAATTGTTTCTATACCATACCGACATGTATATCAGATGAAGGTCATCATTGGGGCAGCTGGAAAGAACTGCAGCGAGAGGTTGGGCCATCTGATTTCCTAGAGACACGTTCTTCTTGTTCCTTTCATATGAAATTAGTTTTTTTGAAGTTAAAATGAAAGAAAGCAAATTGAATTGAACATAACGAATATATTGATATTTCTTACCTAGTCACTGGGCTGTAGGCGGTACAATTGACTCCAACCTGTCTCCTAATAGGCTTTGGGCTCATGATTCTTTGAAATAGCCATATTCTTGGGGTTACCAAGTAGTACCAGCTCTTGCAGCCTTTTTTCAGTCTGGCAGAGGTCCTGAGCGAGGCTTGAAAGCAGGATAAGACAATATATTCATTACCTATTCTCTTTAGGCTGTAAAGGCAAGCTGGCTTTATATGTTAGATATGATGGTATAATGTCTTGGATCCGGTTCCTTGTGCTACAGACTAAATCCCAACTTCTCTGAGATAGGGTATAATGCAACTTTAGAGCTGTCTTTTTGTCTTCGGGCTAAAACACAACGGTACAGACTCTATAAGTTCTCTATCACTGTTAGCATTAACCAAGTATACACCACACTTCTCTAATGTGACTGTGCAGAAATAGCAGTCAATATCATGCGCTTCTTGATATTATAACAGTCGGAGAGATATAAACATACCATTGTAGAGGTATACCGTACTCGGGGGACAGTTATAGCTTTCTTACCCAGGAGCATGCATACATCTCATCGTCGGCGCTTCTTAGCGGCCTCGATCTTCTTCGCGTCATCAAAGAGTAGAAGTCACTCTGCGATTGATAACTTTGCCTCGTTGCAATGCGTTCGTGTTCATGGACTCGAAGCAAGCGGTATTGGGTCACTTCCTTATTAATCAGTAGGCAAGCCGTCAGAAATCCTACAGAGCAGTCCAAATATAATCGCAAACAAGAGATGCTTCATATTCTTAGAGCAAAAGGCGAGAAGCTAAAGCCCTACTATAAAAAGCCCGAGGGGAAGACTTGGGTGATTTTCCTTTTGATCGATGCCCGGGTAGCACCTCTTCTCGTCGCGCCATTCTTTCTCAGATAATCTATTGTGGCTGCTCGGTTTGGTCCACTACCCGCCTGGATCAGCCATGACAACGGTGTGGTATACATATCATCCATGGAGTTGATCGCCACTCCGTTGTCGAGCAAAAGCTTCACCGCACGCAATGCACTGTATTGCGCGGCCCAGGAGAGAGGCGTTCGCTTGTTCTGATCGAGATCATCCTTTGCCGTCCCGTCTTGTAGGAGATAAAGAAGGAGCTCGGCACAGTCACCCATTGCAGCATAGTGAATGAGAGACCTTTTGGAAGGTCCTCGCAGATTGTATATCCCTTTGTATTTGAGCGTTGCCTGTGCGTCCTGAAGAAACGCCGTAACGTCTTCATCAATGGCTATCTCTCTGATGTCTTTCAGGCGTTGAAATTCACCATCAATGATAGCCATGGAGCGAGGGGGGATTGTCATAGCGCTTGCAGGTACTCTAAAAGGCCATATGAAGGGAGATAAGAAAGATGGGAACTTTTAGAAATATTGGGTTCTTCCTCTTTATATGGCAAGTATTGAAAGTATTTATCCCTCACATATGGACGAGCAGGCTTGTATGGTATGTAACGCCGATTGCATAGGCAATGAACAATCCAACTTACATTGTTGTTTATTTTGTGTCCTTGAGGTAGGCATTTTCAGAGATAGATCAAGTTACTGAGGGTTGGCAGACCGGATACAAATTCAAAAGTAAAGGCTCTGTCGTTGAAAAAGGAGGAGCGTGACTAGAGAAATAACGAATCAAGGCTTACCCATCCCTTGGGTCGCTTTTCAGTGTAAGTATCAAGCCCGATGGACAACCTAACCGGTCCGATATTGAAGTTCCAGATAGTCTGGATTCTGCATATCAGTGTACGCTTCAAGACGGGTAAAAGTTGCGGACAATTCTCGCCGCACTAGACATTAGTAGTACCCAAAGTCGGGGCCGCTATATGTATCATTGAATGCTTTCAGACCGTCTACAGGTGGAGTTTTACTATGGTAATGAGAGATTATAACCATTCATGCCCTGAGGAGTTGACGCGAGGTTTGCCGAATTTCTCTAGCAATGATTTTACTATCAGAGTATATTGCATATTGCTGACGGTCATGAGATTTTGCAGCTAATCGATTGTCAGAAGATATAAAGAATTCAGCAGGATTCAATCGATACTCAAGACTCTTCCATAATCATTTGCGAGGACTTGCAGATATTGCTAGAAGCCTACCTAGTAGCCTCGCTCCTATGTTACTAGCGCTCAAGTGCTTTGTGGCCATTACGGGATGTCTACCCACGAACTGATATCGCCCATGC
The DNA here is from genome assembly GCA_023627375.1 of Penicillium paneum. Lineage (NCBI taxonomy): Eukaryota > Fungi > Ascomycota > Eurotiomycetes > Eurotiales > Aspergillaceae > Penicillium > Penicillium paneum. The sequence continues at coordinate 9,381 of JAMAFK010000084.1, forward strand.
CTGATACAAAGAACAATCGGTACAGAGCGTTGAACCCAATATCAAAAACGACAGAGCCTCTCACGTCAAGACCAAAGCGAATTTGGGCGACTTTATAACCTTCTGGAAAGATACGTGTTTTCCCCACCGAATCGCTGTACAGTATGATATGCTAGATTATCTTCGGAAGATTTGGTCTCATTCGCATTCTGCCGATGGGATCTGTTTCAAGAGCTGACTGGCTTCACTGAAAGCAAGGCAAAGCTATCACTACAAAGTCTTGGCCATCTCGCCACTTTTTCAAGGAAAAGTAGCCAAATAAATGGCTTCGTCTCGATCCGCGCCAGATCCGAACGGCCGATATTGAGAGATATTGGGATACTTGTAGAGCTATTCGAAAAGAGCCATTGACCCAAATAGTAACCCCAAGCTAAAATCAGTCAGAAATGACCAGCCGGTCATATACAGTTGTATTGAGCTTGGATTTGAAGGGGTAGTTTGTCGGTATTTGCGAAAAAGCCCTCACACGCTATTTGATACGAACATTCATCATATAATAGCTATACATCTCTGCCCTCAAGCGGGCCCAAAACGTTATCTAGGAATTTGGAAGCATAGTCCATGATGTACCTGAGATTGATTCTGTGGTGTTTGTCAATCAGCATGACAATAGCCAAAACACTCTACTCGACTATGCTACGACCTCGCTTTCGACTATTATAAATATACTGATTAGCGTTAGGGTCAGAATTGAAAATACAGATTTTCTAGAGCATACTCAGCTTATAAACGCTTGTCATTTTTGAAGAAACGAAATCGTCCACTGCCTAATTGATCGCGGACCTGACATACAAGCCACAACCGATTTCAGGCTCTCGGCTTTGGAATTTATGATGAATGGTAAAAGCCAAACGAAGAAGATTATATTGCTATATGCCCCTGTGCTACCCAGCTGCAGCAAATAGAGCACTTCGACTGGCACTCCATGACAAGAAAGAGTTTGTAAGTACTCTGCTCGAGTTTAGTGCAGACATCCAATACGCAGGTACTCCTGAAGAAGAGGGCTTTCATGATGCAGAACGACACAGGTATCCAAGTTGAACCATACAAAGACCGGAAAGGCAAGCATGCCTTTGTCCTGAAGTCATTTAAGGTCAAGTACGCCAGTGATATTCATCCAGGAAACTGGTCTTTCTCGCTGATTTGAGCCCTTTAATCCTCAGTAAAGCTATTGTAGACGAGCGTGAGATCGGATACGTAGGGGGATACCTTGAGCGGTGAAACCGATGACGTCAACGATCCCAACCCTAATTGGGTCAACAGGTCCGCCTCTCACCGGGCCCGCACTAGGTGAATCAACGTCCTAGTAAATTTGAGCCGTAAGTACTGGCTGAATTCTTTTGCGTGTCTTTGAGACTTGAGATGGTCCTTTATACATGTTCTAGTCGTTCAAACATTAGTTAGACATGGTCAAAGCATAATCGGATAGATCCTTCGGCTATATAAATAGGCGTCGCACCGGAAATGAAGAGTAAAATACAAATCTTATCACTCTTTTGTATTACATTATCTCGCACCGGCGTTTCCTACCTAATATGGCCACAGAGGAAAATGAGATTTTCGAAGTCATATCCTCATACAGTGAGCCCTATGACTCTGAAACCCAATCTTCAACCTCTGAGCCCTCGGAGGATGATATCTCGGAAACAAGTGAAGACCGCGCATTCGTGGTGTCGGAAGGAGATCAATCACCTTATTCGAATAGATCTTCCGGGTCTTCCAACTACGGCCAGCACTACTACTACATGTCTCACGATAGCTCTTCCGATTTTGTAAGTTGTATGGGGAGATCGTTTCTAATGAACGAGCTGACGTCGCCAGATTGGGCAGAAGATACCGATAAGCACAATTGCCAAACGTGTTATCCTCCAGAATGATATTACTGTTGTACAATATTTGGTCCTATGGCGGTCCTGGGAGCAGGAAAGGCCACATAAGAGTGGTATGGCCGAGGACATTTGATTTGTACATACGATTGAAACTGTGCATATTACCAGTTTGCCAGCTAGTAAGCTGCCTCTATATTGACTCGTGCGAAGCAATATCATCGCTCTCGAACCGAAAGCCTCGTGATTTTAGTATCTCTCCAACCATATTTGGCACTATCGCCATACGCCGAACATAATATGTACCCCAATCGACAAGCTTTCTAAATAATGTCTCCACAGTGCGATCGAAGTAGGTTTCTTCTTGTTGCGTGTATGAATCTGATTTCGCCCCGTAGCGAAGGGTAGACTGATGCCCGATATCTATATCCTCCCTCCGCTTATAACAACGATATTTATCTGCAAGAAAGTCACAAAGCCTAGGAGACCTAAATACGAGTTGAGTGCGGTCGTACTTCATTGAAGCAATTCAGTTTTGCATCTTTCGTCCCAGTGATGTGAAGTCAGAAATTGACTCGCTTAATAATCAGAGTAAAGATTCAAATATGTTGATCAGGATTCAACGAAAGGTTTCATGGCACATCGTTCTTCTTATTCCAGTCGCACGGGGAGATGAATATAGACCTTCAATCCTGTTCAAAGTGGCCTTTTTGTCTCTTGCCATATGAATATGTCAAGAACCTTGTTCAATAGTCCACTCAACGTTGGGTGAAAATGTTGACGGTGACGCCAACGTGGTATTAAGCAGTTTATGAACATTTGCGGTTTTCTTACTGTCACCAGGGCATACCCTTTGGTAATGCAACCCTGTTGGGTTCTAGTGGACAAAATAAGGTAGTACTGTGATAGAAACTACTTGATCTCGCCTGGTCCTTGAAGATTGCGTTTTCTTTTGTCCTAGACGGTTGAAATTTCATATACTGATCTCACCCCTCAAGAACGGCCAACCTTGTCCCTAATTCTGCACATTTACGTCGACGGAGACCAGTATCTACGGATTGCTACCAGACGCCCTTCCCGAGGAAATGGATGGATTGATACTGCACCTGATGTTACAAGTACTCGAACATCCGTTTCTGTCGTATTGGCAGCGTGCGAATGGGTACGTATTTTGACTTCCAATGATCATTTTGAAAGATGCTGAATGAAGCAGGAAGTATATTTCTCAGGTCGATCGTTCCTCCTCAAAAGTTCCGGTCACCAAAGCCCCTTTCATATATTCAGAAACCGAGGAGCTTGTTTAGAAATAGGAACAGTCAAAGCTCTGTGGCCAGAGTATAAACATCACACTCTCTTCCACCATGCTTCCACGAGGCCATCCACCAAATAAAGCTGATGCCCGAGGCGAATTCGTATCTATCGAGAATGGTATCGTTCATGTCTTTCCTCGAGCAGAGCTTACGAATCTGGAACCACGTAACTATCAGGTTGGGATGCTAGAGACAGCGCATTCGGCAAGCTTGAAGATTGTCATCCTCAGCGCGAAGAAAGAAAAACAAACAAAGTTTCTCATGGCAAGCCTCTTTCGCCCTCAGCATTCCCAAGTGGAGAGGGTCCCTTTTTTCAATCACTGGGTAACTGAATTCTGGGTATCGGACTCGGTTGTTATTGATTCAACGTCGATCAAGGAGGCAGAATTGATGCTCAAGGCTGTATGTCCAGAGAGCCTCGGTGAGACAGCATATGTCTGTGTTGGCCTTCCAGTCACGACCTTCGGGCCATTTTTCAACACGCTGGTATCGAAGTGGAACGCGAGTGCCGCTTCTTTCGAGTATTCCAACGGCTTTATCTGGATATATTCTGCAGTGGACCTGGCAAATTTCAGGATTCATGCAGGCGAGTTTGATGCTTCCACCAATCATTCTATGCTGAAGCGAATGTACGGAAAATCCTGGCTTGTTCGGGCAACACTCATGTTTAGACTCGAAACGCCGAGTAGAGAGAAACCAGCTATTCTAGCCGAGCTTCTAGAAGTTTCTCATATAGAGGTCACGTCTTCTCATAAGCCTATCACTCACTCTTAGGGTCGTCTGGGTGTTGAAAGGTTTGGTGGCTCGCAACACCGCTGTTGGCATTGATGATTTGGGTTAATTTTTTCCTTTTCCTGTTTTCTTATTCCTTTCAAATTCACTTTACGTTACCAAAATGAAGCATCGAAGACCCAAACGTGTTTGACAAAGAGTTATCCAGGCCAAGGATGCAGATATCAAGATCTAAACATAACGAGGAAGCCAGATTTAATTGCAAGATACCGCTAGACCATTACAATCACTATATAGGTAGAAAAAGCCTCAGAACGTAAATGCTGCGATAATGAGCCTAGCATTGTCGATTCAGAACTAACTTGAATCGCCATTCGAAATGTAATCCAAAGGCATATTTGGTGCAACAAGACCACTTTGCGTAGGGATGACGCTTTTTGCGTCTTCAAGACGACCTTTATCGGAAATGATAAAATGGCACATTTAGCAATTGTCTTATTTTGCAGGCACGTGATGAGCGCAGAATTGGGGTTCAACGTTGAACATAAACTTCAGCAGACGCATCTTTTGCAACAGAGATATCGTATTTTACTGCTGGTAATCTTTCGATGGGTACTCGATGATGATCATTCCTAATCATCAAGCTTATAACTCAGCCCAGAGAGCCGTAAGATGCCTTTCCATCTTTCTTGCCAGCAATGATCACCGAATCAACATCCTAAGCTGCTTTCGACCGCCCAAATAAAATCTCTAGTCAACGTTGTCCGAACAGCCATTTAGGAAATAAGATATAAACTCGCTAATGTCCAGTATTGCCTATCCTAAGCATGTCCCGCCCTGTTTCAAAGTTTGCCGAATGGCTTGCCAGAGCTTCCATCCAAGACAAATTCGGTCTGTGCGGGCTCCTTGCCCTTGTATGCTGGATATGCTGTAGCCTCGGACGCAGATTCAGTCATTTGCCTTTGAGGTTGCAGCAGGTATCCTGGAGAAGTTTCTTCCAGGCGCCAACACCAGGCGTGCTCCAGTGGCTAGATATCCCATCATACTTGCAGGGGGGAGTGCTTACAGTCCTACTGATTGCCAACATTATTACAATCAGCCTTCATGCTCACACCTGGGTGGATGTACAGAAGCGAGCCGGATGCTTGGCGGTCACACATCTTGTTCCCCTCTGCTCCGGGTTCAGCTTCAGTCTTCCGGCCCACGGCTACTATGTTGAGCGGGTCACCTTCCAATGGGCGCATCGGTGGCTAGGCCGCCTTTGCATGCTGCATTGCCTTCTTCATGGGTCCGTCTTAGGAGCAAATGCTCGCAATACAAGCCTTGGACCTCCCCTCGCCATCCCACTCCTGGTACGTGAAGCGGGTCTGAGGACGGCAGCCTTCCTATTCCCCCGCAGTATGTCTGACTTGAAGTGGCTCACAATGAACAGGCCGGATGTAGTCTCGTCTCGATATTGCCTTGGACGTTGGCTGCGATCCTCCGCCGGTGGCCGCAATTCGGCCTCAAGGTCCACCATATGCTTGCTTCGATCGCCACCGGCGCCCTTTTCTACCATTTGATCGACCGGGGATCGTCCTACCGTTGGGTTTTACTTGGTGGTATCTGCGCCGGATGTGCCTGGAGTGTCGGGACATGCCTGCATACTATGTGGTTCCACAGGTCGTGGCGCATCATTTCTAGACGGGCACTCGCGCGGTCTTTCAACCAGCTCTTATGGCTTGATATTGTGGTTCCCATGGGGTGGGAGGCTCAACCGGGGCAGTATGTACAGCTCTGGTTGCCACACTTAGGAGTGAGGTCCTTCTTGCAGCTTCCTGCATTCTACGTGGCTTCGGCGGACACAGTGCAGAACGCGCCGGGAGCACCGGCCACTCGCACATTACGCATAGTGACTCGACCCCGACCGGGCGTGACTGGAAGGGTCGCACAAGCTGCGGATCATGCGACGTACTCGACGATTCATTTTCCGGTCTGCGTGCTGGGTCCGTACGGGCATCCACCTAACCTTGGCCAGTACGGGACCGTCGTCTTTGTACTTGAAGACATTGGACTCTTCCGCGCGTTGCCATTCATACGACATCTCGTTCAAGAAAGCCGAAGCCGGAGAAACACGGTGCGAAGGCTAGAAGTCCTATGGCAAGTTGGGCTGAAACATTTCAGTGGGTTTCCCCCGTTCTTCTCGAATGCTTTGCGGTGTCGTGTACTTACCGGAATAGACCATCCCCATTGGGTGGGGGATGAAATCTCGCAAATCCTCGAACTCGACCGTATGTTTAATCGAAACGATTGTCCCGAGCATAAACACCGAGATGGCCGGGGATTTGATGTGAGTGAAGTCTCCTTTCTGCGGTAACTCTTACAATTGGTCGGGCTAACTTGGTGGCAGATCCTGCAATTCACTACACATATCCTAGGCACTCAGCCCGTGGACCAGATTCGATACCGCAACCGTACGCGCTTAAAGTACCATTTTCATGCCATCAATATCGCCAAGGAACTGCCACGCCTTATGGATGGTACGGGCGGAACGACCGCGGTTTCGGGTATGAGCGCTCCGTCGTTTACCCCTTGATGATGCCAACACTAACGGGTATTAGTATGCGCAAGCAAGCCGACACGCGCAGCAGTACGCCGCGTCGTTCAGCCCAGAACGAGTGGTAATTGTCGGTTATTTGACCTGGATCTAGAACCCTCCTGCAAGTGGGCAGACGGTGACTCTTTCGCCCAAGACACATCCGAAACGATTACAGCGCCAACAGAACCCTCCAATACTGGCAGAGTATTTGAGCCCGATTGGACACCGAGTGCCATACCCGTTGCACATGCTGTTGTGAAGCAAGCTACCCGGCCGTCCGGGGGAACCTCGGTGGATCATAGACGATCTTGCCAGAGTGATAATCCGGCGGTTGGAGGGCAGAGCGCCAATCACACAAGGTGGGTCCAGCAGAAAATCACCGAAGGCGGCGTCTAGGCTAGCCAGGTATAGTTATAGAAACAAAGAAGCCTGCACTGGACAGAGGACCAAAGTATACTTTTGCGAGAACCGGGAGGATTTTTAGCCTATCAATCTGGTTGCCGAAGTCTGCGTGACATTCGAATCTCCACCTGGCCCAACCGTACCTTCTACGCAATAAAGACCCGTTCCATCTGCATTTGACGACCGTCAGATCTAGGTTTGTAGATCATGCCTGGACCTTTGCAAATCCTCACGATTTCTTCTCCTAGCCACAGAGCCGTACTAGCGTCGGACCACACCCATGCGCGTTGTTTTACTGCTGCTTCTTGCGTCCGGGTAACATCAGGGTGTGACAGTAGCGCCATACTCTCGCGAGGGGAGTGACGATCGACGAGAAGCCAGATCATGAGGCTTGATAGCTGCAATCTTCATATGGCTGTCCATCCAGTCTCCGCCGAAGGAATCACAAGTATTGTCCCGGGTTTGGGGCTATATTCATCGCGTTTGTGCCGCCAGGAGGTCGAAATGTTATTGACTACAAGGAAACACAAACGGCACTTTCTAGCACTCGAGCAGCATAGCGCTAGGAAATCTACATGATAAATCAAGAGGTGGTCTCGTTGGCAAAACGGATCATCCACGGGCAAAATCAAGCGTGACCGGACCAGAGTGGTACATATGAAAGGAGCAGCCTAGGAAAATTCATGATTTTGGTCCTTATACTCTGATATATCAGTGTCCCTCGCTTGTCAGTAGGATTTGAGAGGTTCTATGGTCACGGTTGTCGCTGCCTTGAGCCCCGCGACGTGGAAGCTACTTTACAGGATGATTCGCGTTAAGAGTATTCTACGCAGGGGATGCTGCAAGAACAAGGCCTCTAGCAATTTACAGTCTCGTTTTCCGAAGAATTTATCATTAGAAAGATCTAATGGAATTTAGATAGATCTCGCAAATTCAATCATCAAGATCGTAGCATTGACAACTGAAAGTTCTTCCTCATCGGGTGCTGTATTCCCCTTCCTTGTGCTGTGGTGTTTTATGATTCGATGGAGTTCCTCCGCCGCCATTGATTGCGGTATCAGCCATTAAGGTATAGAGTAGCCAGGGATATAAGTGTTACGGTGAGTGTTGTGGTGAGTGTTGTGGTGAGTGCTGTGGTGAGTGCTGTGGTGAGTGTGGTGAGTGTTGTGAGTGCTGTGGTGAGTGTTGTGAGTGTTGTGAGTGTTGTGAGTGTTGTGAGTGTTGTGAATGTTGTGAGTGTTGTGAGTGTTGTGAGTGTTGTGAGTGTTGTGAGTGTTGTGGTGAGTGTTGTGGTGAGTGCTGTGGTGAGTGCTGTGGTGAGTGCTATAGTGAGTGCTGTG
>JAMAFK010000085.1:0-17314 GCA_023627375.1 Penicillium paneum
GCTAGCTAATATAGCTGCCACTTTGCAAACAATGCAAACAGTAAACAAACAAACAAACAAACATGCCAATCGTAACAATTCTAAGGCTCCTCTAGAATTTTCCGATTAGCCGGTTACGCGTATTATACGTATAAGCGCCCGGGAAGTAGGGTCTAGGAAAAGTATCGGGGAAAAGGGTACTAGATAGTCTAGTCTAGTATAAAAGTACTTATAACCTAATAGGAATCTACTTAATACTATAACAGATAAGAAGATAATCTAGTAGATTCGGTAAAAGTACAGACAGATAGAGAAGAGGAGAGAGAGAGGAAACTATCTATCTAGATTATTTGTGGGATCTGTACCCACTGGGCGACCGCCTTGGCGGCCGCCTAATAATTCCAGCCTGATCCAATCGGCAGTTACCATGATATGCTAGCAGTTGCCGTCCCCATGCTTGGACAAAAGTTCGCGGTCGAGAGAAGACGATACTCGAAACTTGAGTAGAGGTTCAACACAGGGATTCATTTCATGCAATGAGGATCTTGATGGACTAGCTCTTTTCACGGGTTGATTGGACTTGACTACCAAATGGCGCTTTTAAGAATGCACTCGCTGGTACTTGATGCTCTGTCAGTGGAAAATTGTGTCCAAATGTGGCTGGCATGAAGCCACATCTGCCCAGCCATGCAGTGCAGTCTGCAAACTCGGCAACTCTGGCCCGATTGACAGACCCATTTACGGAGCGCCACCGCCGGTGACCTCAGCTGACACGCTTGCATACAGTCTTTCAATTTCAAGCACTGCAGAAAGCCTTCTCTCGATCATATCAATCGTTCCGAGGTCTGGGAGATCTCATGCAAGTTGTTGTACTGTAAATCTGCGCCGTCTCTCGCAGTATCGACTAAATTATGGTCTTGTTCAAGCCGTTCAAATGGAATGTCACTCTCGAAATTCTTGTTGGTTGCTGACCCAAATGCTCTCATGATTCCTCACAGACAGCCCCTGCCATCCTATCACGTGACACGTGCTACGGATCGGAACAATGGATCATGTGAATTTAACTTAGTGAATTGCAAGCCGTGTTCTAAGAGCTTTCCACAGGCTTTCTTAATCTCAGTATTGGCTCCACTGAGCACAGTATCTTGTGGGCCATTAAACAAGCGACTTCAACTGACACTTCGCCCAGAATTTGATTGATCTCGGCTGCGGATGCCTTCACGGCCAACATTCCATAAGAGCCAGCTATACATTTCTTTTCCAGGAGCAATGCACGACTCCCAGTCAAGTAAATTGTGTCGCTGATACTTAACACACCCGCGATACATAGAGCCGCAAACTCCCCAAGGCTGTGTCCCAGCACATACTGTGGCACCAGACCCCAGTTCTGCCATAGGCGTGCGAGTGCAATTTGGATCGTGACTGTGCCGAGTTGAATGACTATCGGCGATAGTGCGTTAATGTCTTCTAAGCCCGTTACCAAAGGGAGAAACGATGGGAGGTGGTGACTACGGCCGATGCCGTTAAAGCTGATGATATCTGCACGGAAAGACGCCACACTTTCATACAACTCTCGTGCCATTGCTGTCTGCTGCGTTCCCTGGCCTGTAAAGAGGAAGCCTAGACTAGGAATTTTGGCAGCATAGGGCCTGATCTCTACCACTCCAGCGGCATCAAGCAAGAGGCGCTTAACCTGTTGGAGATTGCTGCCCACAACAGCCACATGGTGCGAGTGATGAATACATCGCGCGGTCGTTGTGTACGCAAGGCGCGCTAGGGTATTGGGAGATGTCCTATAACCGATATAATCCGCGAGGGCTAGCAAGTTATGCTTAAGGGACTTAGCTGACCGGGCAGAGATAGCAACAAGATGCTGTTTCCGTGGATCCTGTTACAGAAACCTGTCCTCGATTTCATAGTCCATCTCTGCATCATCTAGTAGCAATGCGGTATTGCCTCCCGCGGCAGAGAAGTTATTGACGAACGTTCGACGCTTGTCATGCTTCTGACGCACCCACTCCGTCTCAGCTCGGGCGATATGGACATTACGCTCCCTCAGATCCGTTGGAAGCCATGGTCGACCCTCGTTTTGATGCCGCAGTGAGGGGGAATGCAACTTCTTTGCATCATGAGCAGCACTTTGATCAGCGCCGTAACACCCGACGCCGACTCGCCATGACCAACATTAGCCTTCACCGACCCGAGATGCAAAGGCATGTTCCGCGGCCGGCTTTAATCCCAGGCAAAAGTTTCCAGAACTGATTTCATCTCGACTGCGTCTCCGGCCTGCGTACCAGTTCCGTGCATTTCGATGTAGCTGATGTCGTGCGGGTGGATACCAGATTCGGTCAGTAGCTATCGAAAGAGATAGGCCTATGCATCGGCCAGGGGACGCGTGATGGAGACAGACTCCGCCGAATGCTGACGCTAAGCGCTTCGCCGACCAGATGAACGAGATTATCGAATTTGTCCGCTGTAAGATCCTTTCTGCCTAAGCGCGCCAAGAAGAATATGCCAACCGCAAAAGACAGCCTGGCCGTCGTTACCGTATCGGCTAGTACGTTTGGCTAGATGCTCGCAATATCCGGACCCGGCGCCCCCAGAAGAAGCTAGTCTAGAAGAATCTAGGACCATTCCGTATCACCCAGGTCCTCGGCCCTCAGGTGTACAAGCTTGATCTGCCCGCTAGCATAAGGATACACACTATGTTTGATGTCAGCCTACTCCACCCTGCCGCTAAGAACCCTGTCCCTAGTCAGAGACAAGAGCCCCCGCCTGCTATCGAAGTCGATGGACTGAAAGAATGGGAGGTAGAGGAGATCATGGATTCCCGCTGGGAGCGAAGGGGCCGAGGTGGTTGAAAAAAATTAGGCCGGTGAGGTGTCGACGGTAAGGTATCAATCACGCATCAATATTTGTCAGCCATCCCGCTGACCGCTTCCCGTTTTCAGCTATTTTCGGCTGCTATTTTCTATACCGCCTTCCTAGCGACGTAGGAGCTGATAGACATTGCAGCTCTCGGGGCACGCTTTGCTGAAACAGTCTTGTAGGCCGGTAAGCAGGATCTTTCTGTCGCTTGTGACTCGATCGGATGTGCTTAGGAGTATCTTGCTGGATGAATTTTATGGCCAGTAAGCAGAAACCTTCTATCTTCTCCAACAACATACCTGAATGCGTCTCTTGGGGCCTTTGTGTAAGCAAATTATTGCATTGGTAACTCTTTTATTGAATATTAGCTTTGGGTGCTTGGCCAGCAGCTCTCTGCAGTAGCAAGGTGCCCGAATTAAGTCATGTTCTAGGTGATTAGCGGGCTTGTTGAACTTGCTGAACTTCATGGCCATTGTGTTTGTCTGGAAGGCAGGGGTGTTGTCGGTAATACCTTTCGAGCTCAGGCAATAGACGCCGGAGGCTTGAGAGTTAGCCGAAGATTTAGACGCTGACTGTCTTCTCACCGCCTAAGCTTTCCGCACAAAAACCCATAGCTTAGATCTTTGTACAGTTAGTCGAATAGTCAATTAAATACACTCTTATTCCTTCTTCTCACTATCTTCCTCTACCCAACTGGCGAGTATCAAGGTATAGTTACAATAAGGGGTACGTGTCGCGTTAGAATCCGAGGATTTTGCCGCAGCGGGCGGTGACAGCTTCACGTGCTTGCAACCTCCAGTCTTTTAATTCTCCGCTGCAATCATGCCTCGTCAGAATCTCAGGATTTTGCCGTCGTATTTCACTAGGCCGTCACGTGTCGACCCTGCTAGCGTAGTCGAACTCTGCTACTCCCAAGTTCCTGCACACAATCATCCTCTTCTTTCTGAATAATCACATAATTGTCAACATGTCGTTTTCCATCGATGCTAGAGGTACCAATCCTTTCAGCATAAGCGCAGATAGAACCCCTTTGGTCCTGGATGAGTCGACACGCACCCTCTACAACCGCGCCATATCCAACCCCTCCTCACTAACGGATCAAGAACGCCGACTCATCACCCACCGCAGCCCACCAGACGATGAAGACACCCTCTGTCGAAATGCCTGCGACTTGTCCATGGGCGAGCTAGTTACCAAAGCCATCAATCGCAGCAACAACAATGGTGATGACAATGATGGCTTCCCCCTTAGCAGCCTCGGCCTGAGCTACAAAGAAGCCAGTCTCTTAACGGCCGGCGTTGTCGAGGGACAATCGGGCCATATCCTGTCCGAGGTGGCGCGCCTTTCTCCTGAGGATCGGGACCTTAAGGCTCGAGCTATGGAAGCGGCGACGACGGACGATATTCGGGCTGCTAGGGAGGTGGCGCAGAGGGTTAAGCAGCGATGGCTAGAGGTAGAACTGGCGGCGGCCAAGGCGCTGAACGATGATGACATTAAGAATATTCGGTTTGCGATGAAGGTTCCTTGGCAGGAGCATGTACTGCAATCCAGTTCAGCTTCAGCGCGTGATTCTGCTCCTGGTTCTGATTCTGGTCCTGGTGGTCAGGGCCCTGGTGAAGCAGGTGGTCGCTTCGGTCTCGTGGTATTCTACCCGAAAGAAGAAGAGGAAGAAGGCCGCCTTCCAGAATATAAATCCCTGATAGGAACGGCTGTTTACCATGGACTACACTATTCACCGAGGCTGATTAAGGACGAGACGAGAGACCGGTTCACATTGCACTGGGTGGCTGTTCCAGGTAGTAATGGCAGCATGGACCCGAGTGCACTACGGAGCAGGTTCAGCACAATGCTCTCAAATGACGAGATTCCTGCTGGCTTTCGACGCGATGTTTTTCTCTATGTGGATGACGAGGCGTTCCGCTCGCGTGAAACGACACGGCCGTATCTCTGGTTAGCTGAGCCTGAACCCCAGTCCGAGTCAAAGACAGAGCGAGAGCCAGAGCCAGGAACTGAGACTGGAACCGGGACCGGAGCTGCGACTGGAGCTCAGCCTGAGGCTTTGCAACCCCTAAAAGTCGACATCAAGCATATCGCCCCGACATTGTTTGCGCGGTTGGTTCAGCGCGATCTCCAAGGCGAGGCAAGACGGAAGCCCTATCGGCATACCTCGGAGCTGACCAGGTTGCATGCGGCCGCCAATGCGAAATATAGAGAGGAAAGAGATGGGATTTGGCCGCCACCTGCTCGATTCCAGTAGTTGAAGCTACGCGAAGCTAGCTCATATTACCTGTTGTGATTAGATAATGGTCTTTCCATTGCAGTCCGAGAAAGAAGACGAAATTGTCAGTTTGAGTAGACACCATCCACCTATCTTGCCTACGAGCTACCACTATTCCATGTAGGTACATATGTAGAATGTTTACATCCCCACACAAAGATAATAATCCGGCCACAACCCACTGCAGTCCCCATTCAGCGCCGGGTTCCAGCCATACAACGTATTCAGGGCGATCCCGTTTTCAGCCGCGATATCATAGCAGCCGTCTCCATTTTGAACGTAGTAAAATGATTTGCAACCACTTACCATCCCAGATTGGGTGGGAGTCGGTGTTGCGACTGCCCCTGGCGCCGTGGTAGTAGTAGCTGTACTTGTAGTGGTGGCAGAACCAACCCCGACACAGATATAATAGTCAGGCCACAAGCCAGAACAGTCCCCATTCAACGCTGGGTTCCAGAGGTATAGCTCGTCCAGGACGATACCATTCTCTGCCGCGATGTCGGAGCAGCCGTCCCCGCTCTGAACGTCGTAGAACGAAGTGCAGTCCGCTACCATTCCGGCTTGGGTTGGAGTGGGGGTTGAAACTTCCACGGATGTGGTCGTCGTCGTTGCGGTGGCGGTTGTGCTACCAAGCAACCCAACGCAGATATAATAATCCGGATACAAACCCGTGCAGTCCCCGTTTAGTGCCGGATTCCAGGTATATAGGTTGTCTAGGGCGATGTCGTACGAGGCTGCGATGTCGTAGCAGCTGTCGTCCGTTTTGACGAGATAGAAGGCGCCACAACTGTTAGTCATTCCGTCCTGTTCAGAGTATATCAAGTGAGTTTCGGATCCTTGACTTGCGGAATGGAACGGGGATAGAGAGGATGTAAGTACCTGGATAGGCAACGGGGTCGGCTGTCCGCTTGGTCCCGTGCTCGTGGCCTGTCCACTGGTTGTTGTGCTGCTTGTCGTCGTCGTCGCCGTCGTTGTGGTCGGTATAGCCGTGTTTTTAGTCAACTGGAGACAGTACTGATACCCCGGTTTGAGTTGGCAGTCATTGGGATCAGCTGCGTCCGGGTCATAAGAGAGGGAGGGATTCCAGGAGACAAAGTCTGTCACGTCCACTGCAGTAGGAATAGGTCAATTAATCCAGTTTTCTCGAAAGGAAGAGATTTCTGTTCATCTATTCACCATCGTACATGCTTGCCACAACGTAGCAAGAGTTGATTGTCGAGGTATTCCGCATCGGCGAAATGTACTGCGTGTAAGTCGAGCAGTTAGACCAGGTCCCCGGAGCCAGTGGTAAAGGGGTCGGCTGGGTGGCATTGGTCGAGTAGGTGGGAAACGTCCAGTCAGAGTCGGTGGTCGACACTGCGGTTGCTAGGCAGCTGGATGGGAGAGGAACCGACGTTATGCAGGGGTTGCTATATCCTCTGTAAAATGAATTGGTTCAGTAACCAGACAGAGAGTCAATTGAACGGCGCGGAGCGGGCGGAGAGACGCACCCGTATCCCGAATAGGTCGCGATATCGCCCACGGCCTGGACGCAGTAGGAGGAGCCGGCCAGGAGATTGTTGCAGCTGGTGCTGTTGACCTCGGGGTTCTAGAGTAGTTGAGTTGTTTCTGTCTACGCGAGAAGGATTTGGGAAGAGTCTTACCAGGAAATAGAAATCGGCCAAGCTGATGGCCATCATCACAGTTATAGAGCTGCAGGTATCCCCCGGCACTGCTTCGTAGTACTTGCCGCAACGGGCGTTTGTCCCGTTCGCGATATTGGTTGGTGCAGGTCTTGATTGTAGGGTTATCAGCATACAGAATGATCTTATGATCGTGAAGTTAAGTGTTAGTGAGGCAACTTACATAGGCGTTGCAATAGTTGACGTCGTGGTCATCGTCATGCTGGATCCCGCTGTGTCTCCTGGAGGGCTTTCAGATGTCAGCAGGAAGGACCGCAGAGAAGGGAGAATAGGACGGATAGCGCGTACCTGACGCAGAGATGGGTCCCGACCATTACCTCCAGGTTACTGCAGTCTCGGTTGATATCTGGATTCCACGAGATCAACTGCGTCACCGTGAAAGTGTAATTATAGGCCAGAGTGATATCATAGCAGCTCTGGTTTGCCTGCAAGGTGTACACATCGCAAGTGGCAGGAAGACAGAGCGAGGTGCCTACATCAGGGAAATTGGAACAATCGGCTGCAATATCATTGTTGTAGCGGAGCATCGCCTCAGAGACCTTCTGGTTATTGCTGACACTGCTGCAATCATCGCCCTCTGTAACAGTATATTTGGAAGCGCAGCTGATAGACGGAGTAGCTGAGGTGGTGGTACTAGTGGCCGAAGTAGCCGAAATGGTGTATGGAGGCGGTGAAGTAAAAGGATAGTCCGAGACACCGCAGCTGCTCAGGGTAAGCACGGTAAAGAGTCAAAGGGCGCTGCAATACACACCTCGATGTGAGAGATTCGTAGTAACTGGCGAATTCGTCGTCATAGCCGAATGGTGAGTTCAGCTCCGCCTGGAAGGTCTTCAACATGCACTCGGAGCAGGATTGCTCGGCTGTTGGCCCGGCCTGCGACCATTCGTCGATTAGTGGTGCGCAGTATTCATTCGTGGTTCTGAATAGGTATCAGTAGCTGTAGATGGTTGGTTCCGTCAAGAGTCTCTCACCCATCCTGTAGACAGGTATACGTGTACGTAAACAGCAACTGGTCCACGCCGTAGCTGGCAGGGACGAGCTGTCCATCGATTTGATAGTCTTCGTCGCCACATGCTTCCACTTCCTGGGACCGGAAGCTCTGCAGAGACTCCTTGCAGCTGTCGGTGCAGATGTCTGCGAGGACCTCGCTAGAGGGGAAGAGGCCATCAAAGGCGATAAAACTCAGAGTTGAGTTGCATTGGGTCGTCTGATTAAGTGCTGTTCTGTTGGGTATTGGATTAGTGTCTTAGTTGCCTCTATGAATTCAATTGGAGTGACTTACTGGCACGCAGTTGAGAGCGTATCAGGAACCCCGATTGACAGTATCGTGCCATCCTCCCCAGGGAGGAACGCCTGCGCATCAACCCAGGCACACAAGAGGGTGAAGACACCCACTAAGAGGTATATGCCTTTTCGATCAAGAGCCATTGCTAGAAGAATGCTGATCTTGGCGTGGTGCGCGGAGGGGGGGCGAGAGGGCGAGAGAAAATGTACTACTATAAATTACCCTGCGGACAACCATTACTCGTCGGCTAATCTGATTCGCATCTCACTCACTCACCGAAAGGTTACATCGTTCTCTGGAGTGGGGCGCTAACTGGTCAACTTATGCAGCTTATATTAAGGGTTCTCGCTTAGCGGCGTTGATTCTTCACGCTAGCTAACTTGGTGGAGATGTGTACCAACCGAGTGGTCTGGGAGTGTAATCCAATATTATTTGAGGAATAAAAAACAGGAATGCAAATATGATATATAGCCGTGATTCCTTACAACACCACCCGTGGACGATCCATGTTCAATGGATGTCTCAACCAGACTATAAAAAAAGGCCTCGTATGAGCCCTGAAACTTGTGATGGGGCAAAAAGTGGTCGGCTAAGCCGGACCAGCAAAAAGAACTTAGAACAGAAGGAAAACAGGAAAGGAAAAATAGAAAAACTCCCATAACTGGACCTAGCGAAATACCGCGGACCCATACCGAGACATCTGAGCGCGGTGAGTGGTTAGACCCCTGAGCTCTGTAGGTCGTTGTTGGGTTCCAGTTGCTTTATCCACTATCGTTTCATGCTAGTGGTTCTGCTAAAATTCTGTTGAATTAGCGTTGCAACATTCTGCAGGATCATTCGACTATACCACCAAGTCTTCCAGGTGCCGGAGATAAGCCAGGGCAATGCTGAGCGGGGGAGGTATTTCATGTGCACCAATGCCGCTCCTGTTTTTACCCTAGGGCTTAAGATCCTGCTGTCTGGTAGAAATTTGCATCTACAACTTTGGAAGGTTATTCTTTCCGATTGTGTGTCTGTCGAGATGCTGTCGGACACTGGCCGGCCCTCGCGGCAGTCTAACACTTTGAAATTGCCCATTGCCTTTTCCTCCCTGGCGGTTATTGCCATCATACTTCTTTCATATGTATACCGGGATGCTCCTGTGCCCCAAGTTCATTCTCTTAAGCGGCCCGCCGCCGAAGACGCGGCGGTGTTTCTTGAAGACCCTGAGCCGCACAATCTTACCCTCTACCGCCGGCTGGATCCCTACTCTTGTACCAAGGACATCCCCTGCCATACGGTAGCTTGCTGTGAGAACCCCGTATTTTATAGCTGCTCCTATTCTAACCCCCGGCTACAGGCGGCTCTTTCTTCGGGGGTGACGTTGGCACCTGCGGCTTCGGCGACACATTCTGCGGCTCCGACTGCGTCAGCCAGTGTGATGCGAAACCAGAATGCGGCGCAGACGCCGACCCCCCTGGCAAGACTTGTCCTTTGAACGTCTGCTGCAGCAAATATGGGTTTTGTGGTACGACGGATGAGTTCTGCGAGGTCTCCCAGGGCTGCCAGAGCAACTGCGGTAGTCCCGCTGTACCCCCAGGAAAAAGCTCGGAGCCAGTCACAAACAAAGTGATTGGCTACTACGAGGCCTGGAGTGCACGCCGGGAATGTTATCCTTTCCCTCCTGCCGCGATCCCCATTCAAGGACTGACGCATCTGAACTTTGCTTTTGGATATATTGACCCGAAGTCGTTTGAGATTGTGCCCATGGACGGACTTACCCCTTCCTCGCTGTTTACGCAGACGGCCGATGTGAGGACCTTCAAGACGGGCTTGTCTGATCTGGCGGTATTTGTCTCGCTTGGTGGGTGGACGTTTAGTGATAATGAGACGGCGACGCAGCCGACGTTTGGGGACATTGCGAGGACAGAGACTAATCGGCAGACGTTTGCCAATAACCTCGTGGATTTCATGAAGAAATATGGGTTTGACGGTGTTGATTTGGACTGGGAGTATGTTGTACCTTCACTCACACCCACTTTCCGCTTCCAAAGATATAGTATTGACATACGGGCGCCTACAGATACCCCGGAGCCGGCGACCGAGGTGGCCATGAAGAAGACACCCAAAACTACGTCCTCCTCCTCAAGACGCTCCGAGAGACATTCGACGGGTCCTCCCACGGCCCCTACGGCCTGACCTTTACCATCCCCAGTTCCTACTGGTATCTCCGGTGGTTTGATGTCCCCAGCATGCTGAAGTATGCCGACTGGACCAACATGATGACCTATGATCTCCACGGGGTGTGGGACAAGGAGAACCCCATTGGAGATATCGTCCAGGGACATACAAACTTGACGGAAATCAAACAGTCCATGGACCTTCTATGGCGTAACGACGTCCCTCCAGAGAAGGTCGTCCTCGGGCTAGGCTTCTACGGACGGTCCTTCCAGCTGAAGAGTCCGACGTGTTCATCGCCTGGGTGTGAGTTTGCAGGGGCTGCAAAGGCGGGTGATTGCACGAATAACGCGGGGACTTTGGCATAGTATGTCTCCTCCTAACCCTCACTATCTCTTAAGTTTGGTTCGATCTGTCTAATCTCACTGAATGGTAGCTTCGAGATTCAAGACATCATATCTGAGAAGGACCCCGAAATCATCCACGACGAAGACGCCGGGGTAAAATACTTCACTTTCAGCAATGACCAATGGGTCAGCTTCGACGACAAAGACACCTTCAAGCAAAAGACCGACTACGCCAACGATGTCGGCCTCGGCGGTCTCATGGTCTGGTCGATCGACCAGGATGACAAGCAGTTCACCGCACTCCAGGGCCTTCTGGGCACATCACTGCAAGACTACGACCTGAACCTGAAACGGGCCCAGGTCACGGGTGCGGGCCACTGGACCTCCATCAATGGACAGCAATGTGTCATGTCGGACTGTGGCAACCCTGCCCAATGCCCGGCGGGATACGGAATGGCGCCAAACGGCAAAGGCTTCCAGGATGACTGCGGAAGTACCAAGTTTAGGATTATCTGCTGCCCGTTAGATGCAATGCCGACAGAGTGTCTTTGGCGCGGTGGGGAGTCTTCTGTGGGGAGACCTTCCTGCCACGGTCAGTGTCATACTGGCGAGTCAACACTGTTCCACTCGCGGCATGCGACCAAGAACTGTCTGCGACCGGGATTCCAGGCGTTCTGCTGTACGGCAGAGACGTGGGCACGCCAGATCGAAGCGTGTGTGTATGGCAGCTGCGGGAAACAGTGCGGGACCGAGGACAGCACCAAGGGCATGGTTAAGATTGCCCAGAAGCAGGATAACTGCTTCTGGTCGGTACAGAACCTGTGTTGCCCGGCTGATGCGGCGTTCCAGAACTGCCACTGGGTTGGCAAAGGAACCTGTGATGATAATGAGTGCGACGACAACGATGTCCAGGTAGACACGGCCACGTACGGCGATAGTGCCGGCAGCTGTGTAGGGAACAGTCGCAAAAAGGTGCTCTGTTGCGATAGCCCTAAGAACCTCAATCCCTTCCTGCCCGTGGCGCTGGACAAGGTATTCCCGACTCTCCCACCAGCTGAGGATTATCCCCAGTTCGACCTGCAGAATCTGGGAGGGAACAGCGTGCTCACCACCGATCTGAATTCGAATACCTTTGGCATGGTTATCATCGTGGGACCCGAGGATACGGTGCAGTCCCTCCGTCGACGAGATGGTTCAGACCTGCACGTCCTCGATTGTGGAAACATCCGGGCTGACGGACGCAGTCATATCCGGTTTGTCTGTCCCCGAGAGTTCAACGGTACGTGTGACAAGCTCCATAGGGGAGGCGTAGAGGGGACCATACTCCGCATGCCAGAGGGCTGTGGACCTGGCAGCTATACTGTTCTGCACGCTCTTCGCCCAGCACCAGACCGGTCCCTCCCGTACCATATCGTTGGCTCGGCCTCTTGGGACCCGGAGATCCTGGAGGCAGAGATCTCGTACGACTTTGGCTTGGTCAAGCGCGATTCCGGGGACGTCTACATCCGAATCGACTACTCAAACAGCATTGGATACTGGAAATCCATCGTGCAGGGGGATCCCGCCAGGAAGAAACGGTCCGCGGCCCCCCTGCATGAACGATTCTACAGCTCCTCGGCATCCGACTGGAAGGCCAAATTCGACGAGGTCCGTAACGCCGGCAAGACAATTACCGGACTCGGCCAGGGATACCTGGAAAAGTCTAAGTTCGACGTCCTGCTCAGCGGCGAGGCCAAGGACGATTGCTCCTCCTCCTCCAGCGACGACGGATTTCTGAAGATGGACATCTCGGGGACCCTACACGAGGACCTGGAATTCGGATACTCGTTCGTCGGCACCATCTCGCCCAACTTCAACATCGAGGAGGCATACGGATACTACGACACCAGTCTGACACTCACGGGGGCCCTGAACTTCAATGGTAAGGGCTACTTCTCTGTGCCCGCGGGCATGGTCGGTGCGACTATGTTCAGCAGCCCCGTGAGCGCCTGGGGGTTCTCGCATCCGGGGATCTGCAGCTTCGGGCCATGGGCCAACGTCGAAGTGGATATGACGGGAGAGGGCGAGATCAACGGAGACTTTACAGCGAACTTCATCATCGGTAATGATGGGGCCGTCACGGATAGTCTGCCCGTGTCGACAGGCGGTCATTCAGGAGGTGTGAGCAATCAGCTACTCTCGGACTCGTTCTCGGGAGCTCTCACGTTGCCCTCTTCCTCCTCATCTTTGAAGAAGAGAGGGAGCAGTGATGCGACAATCCTCGCCCTGCGCTTCCTCACAACCTCCCAAATGAAACTGGACCTCAACTTCTTCAAGTCCAAAGAGGTCGCCGCCGGTGTGCAGTTCAACCAGTCCCTGGACAGCTACCTTCGGATCAAGAAGAAGAGCGACGGCTCCCCGCAGATCATCTTCAGTAACTCCCTGGGGATGCGAGAGTCCTATACTGTCGGTGACCTTCCCTGGGGCGACGATCCGGTCCAAAGCGTCATCGGTCAAGGGAGCGCACTCGTGCTCCACGAGGGCGCAGAGACACCGGATTCTCGTGGTGCTCCGGATGTCAACGGGTATGCACTCTTCGGGGGCCACGATCTCATGGGCTGCAGTAACAGTGGCGGGAGCGGGTCCGGTCTGGAAGACTGTTACTGCATGAGCGCGATGGACCAGTTCGATCGCACGCTAGATTTTGATCCGGAGACTGGAGATGTCTATGATTTCGTTACCAAACGACGGCGGCGGCACCGAGGACATCGACACGGTCATGTTATGCACTTGCACACACCCAACCCCCACCTGCGAGATCTTGACCCGACCCTGAATCTGGATCCGGAGACTGGAAAGCCCTATACGGAAGATGATCTGATTGTTGAGATCGATCTCGAGGGTCGTGCCATCACTTATGGGGCACCGGTCGACTACACCGTGCATCCCACCACCGGCAACAGCTGGTCCATCACCATGAACCGGTACCCGAATGGGCAGAACGGCGGGAGCTTGAACCAAGCCAGAGGCACAACTGACCTATATGGGGCAGCGAGCTGCGGCGACTGCGGTGATATCGGGGTGAGTTCGTCGAGCGACGATCCTGCCTCGCGCCCGGTGAGCGAGCACATCCACGAACGACAGACGGAGGCACGGGCGCAAGAATTCATGATGTCCAGGCAGGCGAGGATGGGCGACTCGACATTAGTGACCAGCTCCCACCCGGCTGTTCCCAGATCGTATCTCGATCCGAACAGTTACCTGTTCACGGACTATGCAACCTGGGACCCCAACGGCCCGTCGACCATCACCGTCGGCCAGACCCAGATCCCAGTCACCGGGCGGCCGATCGATATGATCACGAACGCGTATGGGTCCGATACGAACCCGAATGTGCTGGTGAACGCGGACAGTGTACTAAATGGGTATAAGGCCCGTGTGTGGGTGGGACATCAGCCCATGAGCGATGATACGTGGAATAGTAACGGGTTCGACCTCGCGGACGTGGATCGTACCACGGGCGCTATCACAACAATTCGGACGACGATGCAGGTGATGAGCTATCTGAACGACGCCCAGGTCAACGCGAACTGGGCGACGGTCGTAAATACCGTGGTGGCTATCTACGATGACTACCAGAACCGGGTGCAGCGAGTGGACAATGTGTCAATTTCTCCGCGCGAGATGTACCAGGAGTACATACTGCGCGTGGTGATTCCAGACATTGAGAATATGGAGATCTGGGTGACACGGCGAATCAATCAGTTGCGGGCTCTCTGGCAACCGCTGGTGGGCCAGAATTCCTGGGCCCAGCTGATTCTTGATGAGTTAGAATCGATGCAGGAGGACATGGACACGTTGATTTTGGATTTCACTAATCTGAATCTGGGATTGGATTAGATTATATGATATCATGGCATATATCATATCGTGCGTATATAACTACACATGGATAGTTGATTGCACGAATCCCCAGCTTGACTGCGACATTTGTATGGCCTCTGTAGCGGTATAGCTAGTCATTTGCTCTATTATACTTGTGGAATTAGACTTGTTAAACCCGACCTATAGCAGACTGTTAGGAGAAAACCGAAAAAACTGTATTTTCTTGTATGTGACTTGCATTCTACCCGTAGATGTGGTTGATTTAGGCGCGGAATACGAGGGAGAGACTTGCCGCTGAACCCACTTCTCTATAACTATACTATATTATGTGTGAACGAGTGTATCGTGAGCGACGCGAGAAAGATACGGTACCCCATCTTCTCCAAACTCTGGTCGCGAACACCACAGGGGCCGGGTCAGCAAAATTTGGTACTTAATGACGATTACAAGAGTGCGACACCTACATTCAGGCTCACCAAGCGTAATGATGGGACCATTGACATTTCTGGACCGTCATATTCGATAGGGCATGATGACCCTGTGCGTGGAATCACTCTCACCCACAACAACTCCGAGCTGCTCGCAAAAGAAATTGCCACTATATTGGGCCATTTGACTCGTTCCTCCCAGATCCTTGCTCTTCAGAAGCTATCCAGCCCAGAGCCGGGGCCGTTTGAATTAGACGTGAAACGAGAAGGCGATCACAATTCACTCTTGGACATTGCGAATAAAGTCAAATTCCGACTTCTCAATACATCCGATGATCGAATTTTCTTTTCGATTCTTGTCTTGGGGCCTGGCTTTGACGTTAGACAGCTTTATCCTACTGGAGATTTGCCAGCTCCCATTGAACCAGGGAAAACAATAGCGGTTTCATTCAAAATTGTAATTCCAGATGCGCTCAAAGGACATTGCGAGCACCGAGACATTATCCGCACGATTATTACTGAGGCTAAACCTGCTTCGTGGAAAAGCATAGAGCTACCACACGTGTGGAATGCGGGGCAGTTAGAGCATCAACGAGTTTCCGAGAGCATAGAAAGGGATGCGATGTTGTCCATTGACCCTTCCGTTTAGATACGAGACAAGATCATCTTAACGAGAATTTAGTGTCGCCAAGATGATGCTCAAAACTACCAACGGAATTAGAGGTTGCAATTCCAAAAGGATAGTAGTTCCAGGCGCAGCGGCCCATCCACCCTGGGAATCCTCATCAAAGGCTATAAATCGTGTCTGGCCGGCTGCAAGGGTGAATCTCCTGCAAGCCTTGCCGTACCAACCGCCCTGAATACCGTCTGGTCCAAGCTTATTCCAGATCACCACACTCCAGTCTTCTCCCTCTGTTGGGCCATTGAAGCGAACCACATATTTATACTGGTTTGCTTTGTCGCCAGGGACTTCGATGATGTTACTGCCGTATGGGTTGCCAACATTGCGCGAATGGGCTTTGCCTTTGCTAGGTGGCGTTGGCCTCGCGAGATTTGCGATCAGGTAAATGCGAGGTGAGGGTAGCAATTAATGTCTGGGAAAATTTGGCACTCTTTCTGAGCACGGGCGTTGCTGGTGACTCTGGCAGCAGATTGCGAACCATATAAGCGCGCCCGTAAATCGGAAGAGTTGCATATTCGTTAGGGACGTGGTATGGTATAGGGAAGTCAAAATGAATGAGATTGATTGGGACTGGGCAGCGACAAGGAGAAGGCTCGACTTCTTATGGTGTGCTTCACACGCAAGATTTTCCTCTGATGTCAGATGATGCAAGATGGCGTTGAGCCATGTAGATTGATGCGTTGAGCGTGAGTATCAACACCAACCACAATATTATCGATATCTTTCACTTGCACTTCAGCCAAGCTGAATGAAAGTCTTTTTCTCACAAGGCCGATTGACTGCAACTGGTTAAGGGACTTGTCTTCTTGATAGCAAAGTTGTTGACAATTTGAACCACCGACGTAACTGTCACTGAACGAACAGTAAATACCACTATCGAGGAGAATAAATCAGTTCATCAAGGTGGGGCATTTCCCAGCTCAAGGTTCGATTGAAGTATACGGCGTAGTATGTCTCGCTAATGTACCAAATTTTTGGCACTTTACTTAACATTATCGCCAATAAGAGTACGCAATCATCCAAGTAGCTATAGATATCCATAGCTTCGTTATAGTGTCATTCCTGTCAGAAAAACCCCTGCCGGGTATAGTCAGGCTCAAACATGACCATGGCGACAGTGGTGGGTGTTGAAGTAGGCTTTATACAAGATCACCAGGAAGGCTGTCGCCCTTATACAGGCTCTGGATACATCAGTCACTGCTGTGACCTTTCGAGGTAGGGCCGTCCATCGTTCACCCAACCTCTGCAGATTTTTGTACGGTATTAGGGCCAGAACAGGATACCATGCCATAACAGGCCAGGGCACGGACTGTAGGTTCCAGAGATCGCTCAATAAAATCTATGGACCTTCAAAAAAAAGGAATTCTATTGGACATGTCCATCACCAGAAAGTGCATCAATCCCGCATCCTGCTGAAAACCATAGCGTGTGTTACGTGTTAAGCCTTCTCGTGGTAAAGATGCTCATATTCCTATGGGATAGCTATGTAAGATAACCACCTGCTAAGGTAATCCCCTTAGTCAGCCCTTATAAGTGCCCCCTTCTGAGAGACTGCCACTGTCCTCGGTGGCGTGGGGAGATAAAGGAAAAACCTGACACGGAATAAGAAGAAATATTGAAGACCGTAGCCTCCTCCTAGAAGTCGAGGAGTAACCTGTCGTCTTGCGTGTGACGTGCCAGGTCTAGCAAAGATGAAAGAGTGCATCAATTCAAAATAACTAAGATAGAGAGAAAGAAGAAGCAA
>JAMAFK010000086.1:0-11482 GCA_023627375.1 Penicillium paneum
GCCCTAAGCCCTAAGCCCTAAGCCCTAAGCCCTAAGCCCTAAGCCCTAAGCCCTAAGCCCTAAGCCCTAAGCCCTAAGCCCTAAAGCCTAAAGCCTAAAGCCCAAACCCGAAACCCGAAACCCGAAACCCGAAACTCATCCTGCTCCGCTCCGCATGCTTCGCATGCTCCACTGCGCTGCTAACATAAGCCTCCTTTTAACTCTTAAGCCTTACCTCTTCTATTACTACCCTTTTAATTACTATCTCCTTTATTACTAACTTCTCTATACTATCTCCTTTTTTATTCTCTCTCCTTTATTAATTTCTTGATTACTATCTATTACTCCTTCCTCTATAATTATCTCGATTTTTCTTTCTATTATTCTTTTCTATAACTATCTCCCTTATTATTCCTTCCTACTATTAACTTTTAAATTATTAACCTCTTTACTATTATTTATTACTATCTTACTAACCATTCTTTCTAATACTACCTTCTTTTCTATTACAAACTCTTTCCTGATTTTCTTAAATTATTACTACCTCTCCTATTTTTCTTAATTCTTTTCTTAACTACTATCCTCTTAACTATTTTCATTTACCTTGAATTTCTTAATTCTTTTTTCTAATACTCTATTTTCAACTATTCTCTTTTATTACTGTCTTTTCTACTATACTCCTTAATTTCAAACTCTTTACTTTCCTATTAACTTCTTAATAATTATTTTCTTAATCATAACCTTTCTCTCGAACTTTCTTTCTTCCTATTTATTCTTATCTCCTTAATTTCTTCTTCTACTCCTATCTCTATCCTCTCTTCTATTACTTCCTTTATTACTACCTTCTCTATTATTTTATATTATTACTAATCCCTTCAATATTAATTCCTTTTTAATTTCCTTCTATTATTTTCTTCTTTTATTTCTTTCTTTATTATTACTTCTACTATTACTACCTTTTTAATTATTCTTCTTTATTACTATCTTTTCTCCTATTCTTCTTGATAATTCTCCCTTACTATTAACCATTCATTACTCACTCTATTATTGATTCTTTGATTAATTATTTCTAAATTATAAACTCTTTAATTACTTATATTTCTACTACTAATTCCTCTACTATTTTCTTTACTATAATACTCTTAGCTATTTTTATTAACTTTAATTCCTCTATAATTCTCCTTTTTATTTTAACTTTCTTACTTAACTATTACCTTTTTTAATACTATCTCCTCTACTATTACTTTATTCTCTTAATTTCCTTTTTTACTATCTATTACTACCTCCTCTATTATCTCTTCTATTTTCTTTTCTATTTTCTTCTTTATTATTTCCTTTACTCCTAACTCCTTTACTATTTCCTTCTACTATTCTCTTCTTTTATCTACTTCTTTATTACTACTTCTATTATAATTACCTTCTTAACTATTTTTCTCTATTATTATCTTTTCTACTATTCTTTTAAACTATTTTCTTTTACTATTAATATCTTAATTCTTCTCTCTACTATTAACTTATTTCTAAATTATTTCTAAATTACTAATTCCTCTATTATTGGCTTTTTTACTATTTATTATTTACTATTTCTTTATAATTCTTTAAATTATCTCTTTCCTCTTAAATTACTTTTTTACTATCTAAATCGACTTTATATCCTTCTAAATATCTCTTTTCTCTCTATTTTATCTTTTCTTTATTAATTATTTAACTTTTAATTAATTGATAAATATATATATTATCTAACTATTTAATACTTTTTATATTTTTTCTAACTATATTTCGAATAATATATAACCTATCTTCTTAATACTATTATATATATCTATACCTAAACCTTTCTAACCTACTCTCTCTTAACTTCCTTTTCTTTAAAATCCTTACCTTTTTAAACTACTTACCTAACTTTATAACTATTCAATCCTTTTATTCTCTGAATTCTTTATCCTTACCTCTCTTTAATTCTCTTTTTAATTCTTTTCTACTTTAACCAACTATTAATTTCTCTCGAATTTCCTTTAATTATTATACTTTTAATCTCTTCTATAAGCTTTTAATCTATTTACTCTAAACTACTCTCTATCTATCGATTACTTTATATATTCCTTTACTATCTTTCTAACTCTTTTAATCTACGTTCTCTATTGATTTTTATATTATCTACTATCTTATCCTTTCTTTCTTTCTCTTTTTAAACTATTTGATTATTTAATCGTTTTATCCTTTAAGCTCTTCTTTAATTATCTTCTACTTCGAAAACTATTGATTATACTATTTTAATAACTAACTTCTAATAACCTTTCTAATTCCTTCTATGATTTTAAATTTACTGATTCTATATCTATTAAAGCCCTGACCTTTTTAATCTACTTTCTTAACTACTATACTATTATTCTTTTATTTATTATTAATCTATATCTCTTATAATTCTTAGCCTATTAAAACTACTTTAAAATCCTCTATTTAATCTTAAAATTACTTCTTTATCTTTTAATCTTCTTTTACTTCTTCTCTTACCTTTTAAACTACCTTCTACCTTATATCTTTCTATATTATCTTCGATTAATTATCTTTTATCTTCAAATCTTTTAATTACTTTCTACCTTATTAACTACCTTAATAATTATTTTTTTTTTATATATTCCCTTTTTTTAATTCCGCTGATTATAATACCTTCTAATTCTAAACCTTTTAATCTAAACCCTTTCTATTTTAATGTCCTTTAAATTATTCTCCTTTCTCTTTCTAAGCCCAAATTATCTCCTATTGTTTTTCTCGAACTATTTTACTATCTTCTTACCTTTTTAACCTTTCTTATTATTTAATTTCTATATTAAAACTTTATAAACTATCTTCTATCTACTACTTTAATTCTCTATTAAGCCTAATTATCTTCTTAATTATTCTTTTAAATACTTTAATCCTAACCCCTTTAATAATACCTTTAAATTGGGCTTTAGTATATTTATTTATTTATTTTCTTATTTACTTCTATATTTATTTACTATTTATATTATTTATAAAGTAATAGCTATATCAATTAGCTATCTCCTACTTTATAACCTACTTCTTCTTTCTTTCTCTATCTTAGTTATTTTAAATTAATATACTCTTTCCTCTTTATAAAACCTGGCTTGTTATATAAAAACCCTTTCTTTCTTTCTATCTTCCTACTTTCTTTTTTAATCTCTTGATCTCTTCCTATTATTCCTTTAACTTATTATTTATATTATCTATTATCTTTTTACCTAATAAATATATTATTTATAACTTCTTAATCTTTGAAACTATCTATTAATTATTATTTATCTTCCTTTCTTTATTAATCCTTATCGCTTCTAATTATTTAATTTTTAAAACTATACTAAGCCCTTTTAAATTCTTAGCCTTCCTTTATACCTTTTTATTATTTTCTTATCTTCTTAACTACTTTAAAATTCTCTATTTAATCTTGAAATTACTTCTTTATATTTAATTCTTTTATTACTTTTTTAACTACCTATTATGATTAGTATATTTACTTACTTTCTTATTTACTTTTTTATTTACTATTTATATTATAATCCCAGACCCCTATTATGTGATTATGTACGGTTACGTACCTGTACGTACGGACCCGTACGGATATTCTATATACTTGGGTGGTTCTTACTCCTATACTGCTTAGTACTTAGTTGTTAGTATACCTACCTAATGGAGACTATGCGATCCTTTCTATATTATAATATTATTTATAAAGTAGTAACTATATTAACTAGCTACTTCTTACTTTATAACTTACTTCTTCTTTCTTCCCTATCCTAGTTATTCTAAATTAATATACTCTTTTATCTTTATAAGACCTAGCTTGTTATACTACCTTCTACCTTCTACCTTTCTATATTATCTTCTATTTATTATTTTTTATCTTTTATTCTTTTTATTATTCTCTACTTTATCTACTACTTTAATCCTTATTCTTTTAATAACTCCTAAGCTTAGTTCTTTATATTCCAATATCTTTAAATTATTATTCTACCTTTCTAAGTCTTATCTTCCCTTTAATAATCCTTTAAAGCTTTTCTTTCTCCTTTTTAACCTTTTAAATTACTTTCTATCTATTCCCTTAGCCTATTCTACTATCTTCTTATCTTTTAATAAGTATACTTATTAGAATATATATGTTCCATATTTTGACCGTTTACTTACTTTATACTATTTATTTCATTTCATCTGATTAAAAGATCATGAAATCATCCAATCAGTCATGATATCAAAATGATCTCAAAATTGCCGAGCTATCCGCGATGTTTGTTTGCTATAAGAAAGCACCAAATTGTACTAAATATCAGATTAGACAAATTAACTATTCCTGACCTAAATATATACTTTGATCTCATGTTTTTGACCGCCTAGCTGTTTATCTGTTTAAATACTAAGCATTTAACCCCTCGAGAGTATAAAACGAAGCATTATGCCTAGTTTTACCGCCCTCTAACAATACTATAATACCTTTATATAAAACTTAATCACTAAGCCTAATATAATTTTTCTAAAGCCTAAGTATACTTCTATCTTTAAGATTAAACCTAGCTAGGAATATTTATATATATACTCCTCAATGACTATGATACTATTCCTAGATTACTAATTTTTCTAATCTCGAATAGATACTATATAAATCGAATGATTATTTTATGGTATATTTAACTAACCTTAGTACTTAGATACCCTATACGATTCTAGAATTATATAGAGGGGGCTACTAAGGTAGGTATATAGCTATAATTAGTCCTAATAGCCCTAGTATTAGTATATACTATATGATTCTAGGATAAAGCCTATATAGGGTGCTACAAAGGGGGCCATTAAGGCAGGTAATTAGCTATACTTAGTTAGAATAACCCTAGTATTAGTATATACTGTATAATTCTAGGATAAAGCCTACTAAGGGGGCCACTGAGGGGGGCAATTGGCCGCCGTTAGTTAGAATGACCTCGGTATCAATATATAGTATATGATTATGGTGATCACTTATACTAAGGGGACCGCTGAGGGGGCCATAAAGGCGGGCAACTAGCTGTAGTTAGTTAGAATGACCTCGATATTAATGTAAATTGTATGATTCTAGGATCACTTACGCTGAGGGGGCCACTGAGGGGGCCATAAAGGTGGGCAATTGGCTGCAGTTGGTTGGAATAACCCTAGTATTAGCTTATACTATATGATTTTGGGATAAAGCCTACTAAGGGGGCCATTGAGGCGGGTAATTGGCCGCACTTGGTTAGAATGACCTCGATATCAATATAAAGTGTATAATTATGGTAATCACTTGCACTAAGGGGACCACTGAGGGGGCTATTAAGGCGGGCAACTGGCTACAGTTGGTTAGAATGACCTCGATATCAATGTAAAGTACATGATTATAGTGATCATTTGCACTAAGGGGACCGCTGAGGGGGCTATAAAGGGGGGTAATTGGCTGCAGTTGGTTAGAATGACCCTGGTTTTAGTATGCATTGGGTGATTCGAGTGATCACTTGTACTGACGGTGCTACCGAGGGGGGCTATTAAGGCGGGCAATTGGCTGTAGTTGGTTAGAATGACCTCGATATCAATGTAAAGTATATGATTATGGTGATCACTTATACTAAGGGGGCTACTGAGGGGGCCATTGAGGCGGGCAATTGGCCGCAGTTGGTTAGAACGACCTCGGTGTTAATATATATTATATGATTCTGGTGATTACTTGTACCGAGGGGCCACTAAGGCGGGCAATTGGCTGCAGTTGGTTGGAATGACCCTGGTTTTAGTATGCATTGGGTGATTCTGGTGATCACTTGTACTGACGGTGCC
This sequence comes from Penicillium paneum, assembly GCA_023627375.1. Lineage (NCBI taxonomy): Eukaryota > Fungi > Ascomycota > Eurotiomycetes > Eurotiales > Aspergillaceae > Penicillium > Penicillium paneum. The sequence goes on from JAMAFK010000086.1 coordinate 5,812, forward strand.
ACCGAGGGGGCCATTAAGGCGGGCAATTAGCTGCAGTTGGTTAGAATGACCCTGGTGTTAGCATGCATTGGGTGATTCTGGTGATCACTTGCACTGAGGGGGCCACTGAGGGGGGTAATTGGCTGCAATTTGCTCGAATAACCCCGATGTTAATATAAAGCATATGATTTAGGTGATCCCTTGTGCGAAGGGGGCCACTGAGGCGAAGAATTGGTCGCAGTTTGTTTAACTGACCTCAGTGTTAGCATACATTGGGTGATTCTGTAAAGCCCTTGCACCGAGGGGGCCACTGAGGGGGGTAATTGGCTGCACTTTGCTCGAATGACCCTGGTACATACATTGGGTGATTCTGGTGATCACTTGCACCGAGGGTGCCACTGAGGGGGCCACTGAGGGGGGCAATTGGCTGCAGTTGGTTGGAATAACCCTAGTATTAGCTTATACTGTATGTTCTGGGATAAAGCCTACTGAGGGGGCCATTGAGGCGGGCAATTGGCTGCAGTTGGTTAGAATAACCTCGATATCAATGTAAAGTGCATGATTATGTTACCTGCCAGGTTCAATCTAAAAGATGAAGTGCATTTCTAAACGAATATCAAGTATGAAGAGGAAAAAGAAAGAAAACAAATGTAAAGCAACAGTGGGGTCTTTATACCCCTTGGGGGCAAAGCCCTACCCTCGCCTATTCTGGAAGGAAGGTGCGACTGCCTATGCAAACACGCTTCCTCGAACGGGAAGGAACGAGTTCTGCAAGTGCTAATCGTGACAGATTATGGCGATCACTTGCACTGAGGGGACCACTGAGGGGGCCATGAAGGCAGGCAATTGGCTGCAGTTGGTTAGAATGACCTCGATATTAATGTAAAGTGCATGATTCTGGTGATCACTTGTACTAAGGGGCCACTGAGGGGGGTAATTAGCTACAATTTGCTCGAATAACCCCGATGTTAATGTAAAGCATATGATTTAGGTGATCCCTTACACGAAGGGGGCCACTAAAGGCGCCACTGAGGCGGAAAATTGGTCAGAGTTCATTTAACTGACCTCGGTATCAATATATATTGTATGGTTCTGGTGATCACTTATACCGAGGGGGCCACTGAGGGGGGCAGTTGCCTATAGTTGATTAGAATGACCCTGGTTTTAGCATGCATTGGGTGATTGGGGTGATTGCTTGCACTGAGGGTGCCACTGAGGGGGCCATTAAGGCGGGCAATTGGCCGCACTTGGTAAGAATGACCTCGGCATCAGCATGCATTAGGTGATTCTGGTCATCATTTGCACCAAGGGTGCCACTGAGGGGGCCATTAAGGCGGGCAATTGGCCGCACTTAGTTAGAATGACCTTGGTGCTAACATATATTATATGATTCTGGTGATCACTTGGGCTGAGGGGACCACTAAGGGGGCCACCGAGGGGGGCAATTGCCCGTAGCCTACTGGAAGGACCTCGGTTTCAATATATATTGTATGATTTTTGGATCACTTGCACTGAGGGGGCCACTGAGGGGGCTACCGAGACGGGTAATTGGCCGTAGTTTACTCGAATGACCTTGGTATCAGTGTAAAGTGTATGATTTAGGTGATCCCTTGTGCGAAGGGGGCGAAAAATTGGTCTTAGTTTGTTCAATTGACCTCAGTGTTAGCATACATTGGGTGATTCTGGTGATCACTTGCACCGAGGGTGCCACTAAGGGGGCCACTAAGGCGGGCAATTGGCTGCACTTGGTTAGAATGACCTCGATATCAATGTAAAGTGCATGATTCTAGTGATCACTTGTACTGAGGGGGCCACTGAGGGGGGTAATTGGCCGTACTTGGTTGGAATAACCCTTGTGTTAGCATCCATTGGGTGATTCTGGTGATCACTTGTACTGAGGGGACCACTGAGGGGGCCACTAAGGCAGGCAATTGGCTACAGTTGATTGGAATGACCCTGGTGTTAGCATGCATTGGGTGATTCTGGTGATCACTTGCACCGAGGGGGCCACTGAGGGGGGTAATTGGCTGCAATTTGCTCGAATAACCCCGATGTCAATGTAAAGCATATGATTCAGGTGATCCCTTGTGCGAAGGGGGCCACTAAGGGGGCCACTGAGGCGGAAAATTGGTCAGAGTTCATTTAACTGACCTCGGTGTCAATATACATTGTATGGTTCTGGTGATCACTTGTACTAAGGGGGCCACTGAGGCGGGCAATTGGTCGCAGTTTACTGGAATAACCTCGGTGTTAACATACATTGTATGATTCTGGTATCGCTTGCCCTGTAGGGGCCACTGAGAGGAGGACTGGTCGTAGTTTGTATCGGCCAGAAGTGGCGCACTTCCGTACGTTCTTTACATTTCTTGTTGTAGTTAGGGCTTAGTAGCTACTTACTTGGCGCGATTATGTAACCACACAACAGGATAGACTCAGAAAAGAACACTCCTACAATACATACTTATTCTCTCCTTTGGTCCAGTATGCATACTGTTCGTACCATGATAAACGGCCTCTCTTTCGCCCAACAATTTATTCAACTAACCGGCCGTCAGCTGGCTGCACTATACCTCCATATATGCTAAACTTGATCACAGAGCCCAATACAATGCCTTCATGTATACATACCTCGATCTCCGAGCCCAGTGCAGGGCCTTTATCCATACATACCTCGATCTCCGAGCCCAGTGCAACGCCTTTATCCATACAAACCTCGATCACCGAGCCCAATGTAACGCCTTTATCCATACAAACCTCGATCACCGAGCCCAATGCAGGGCCTTTGAACATACAAACCTCGATCTCCGAGCCCAGTACAGCGCCTTTATACAAAACCTGATCACTCAATCAAATACAATCAATCCCTCTATATAAATCTTGATTACTAAATCCAATATATATCTTGACTAAAGCCTAATCTGAGGATCACCCCCAGGGTGACCTTTAACATCTAGGACTCCCTGTCCTACTTCAGAATCCCTCCCAAGTGGCCCTTTCTCATTGGCTGCTTCCCAACACTTCCGCAGCCAGATGAAGTCGCTGATTAAATTCGGCCAGCGATAGTGCGGATCAGCCTTCCCAAAATACTGAGCAACCTGTTCGGTCGATCTCGCGTTACAATCGCCCAATCGAAGCCGCTCCAACCACTGACGCTGAATCTCATCGGCAGCAGGGCTGCTTCCAACAGCTCCACGCATCATCGCGACCATCCCAAGAACCTGCCCTTTATATAGACAATGGGCCCTTGACTTATAACCACTGCAAATCGACTGGGGGAGGAAGCAGTGGTAACAGGCTAAGCCCCGGGGAAGTTTGATCAAGTCCCGAATGTTAATAAACCATTGTTTCGCGGCGTCGTTGCCGCGTTCCCAGCACATAAAGAGATCATGTGTAACGTCAGACTTGCCTGACTGTCGGCAGTACCAGCACTGACCAGTCCAATCGTGGATCTGTGTCTCGAGGTAGCGCTGATCAGCCGACTCACTCTGTTCCAAAAACTGGAATGTCGGTCGATCGCGCTGGATATAATCTAATCGATTATCGGCTGGAACAGCAGAGATGCCTCGGCCTCGGGGAGACTGAGTGGTGGTTGGGCTGATGGCGGCTGGTCGATGGGTAGATGGAACCGCTGGGAGTCCTGCCTGGCGATATGGGACCTGCCTAGGCTGTCGGTGGCGGCCGATGGGACTTGAGGGATTACCCGGAAGCTGCTGCACTGGACTTGGGACTGGTTTCAGGACTGTGGAACAAGAAGCTCGGGAGGCTGCACGGTGAGTGGAAGGATGTAGCGATGTGTCCCGGGAGAAGGAGCCAGAGGCAGCAGGAGGTGGTAATGTATCCCGGGAGACAGAGCCAGAGGCAGCCACAGCTTGTCGAGACCGCGGTGAAAGCTTCTGCAGGACACTCTGGAAGCCACCAAGGGCGGGAACAGGGTTGGGTTCGGGTCGGTGGCTGGGGAGACGTCCGGGCTTCGGATTGGGGCCAGAGGGAGGCTGACGAGGTGGACCGGAAGTTGGTACAGGTGCCCGACCGACAGCCTTGCGTACAAGAGGCTTCGGCTGCGAGAGTGGCGAAACGGAACTCAATATCCCCGAGGGCTGAAGAGATCGAGGACTCGAGCGCTGGGACGGTCTCGGAGGCGCACGATGTGCGGCTGGCCGCGGTGGGGGAAGGACGGGCTTCGAAAATGGTTGCGGAGCCGATCGTTGGACGCGAGGGAGATTACGCGGGGAGGACGAATGCGTGAGAGAGTGGTTCAGCTCATCGCTATCGGGAATCTCGACCGATCGAGGTCGGTGCCGCTTGCTCGGTGTAGAATGCTGGAGAGAGTGGCTCGGCTCATCGCTATCGGGGATCTCGACGGAAGGAGGTCGGCGCCGCTTGCTCGGTGTAGAATGCTGGAGAGAGTGGTTGGGCTCATCGCTATCGAGGATCTCGACGGATGGAGGTCGGCGCCGCTTGCTCGGTGTCGCTGTTGCTGTCTGAGGGGCTGGTGAGTGATTGGGAATCGACTGGAGAGATATGCTGCATTGGCCGTAGGGTCTTGGGACTTACTCTGGTATCACAGCGGCCCAATGTGGCATCTATAGCCTGTTGCCAAAATTCAGGCTCGATATCATCGTGATCCCACTCCTGATCTCGATCCTGTATGCTCTGCGACGAGATGAAGGGCGTTGGTTGGCGCGGCTGCCACGACGTGGGACCATGACTGTTCAAGAACGGATCGGTCAGTTCCTCGCCAAGATAGCTTGGTCGGACATGAGGTGTCTGGCTGAAAGGCTCAGTATCGCCCGACTGGCCAGAGCGCTGAGGCTGGGGACGAGAATGCTGTCGGGGGGTATGGGCAGTAAAGTGAGTAGGTAGAGTCTCTAGAATGATCCGAGCAGATGATGTCAGCAGATATATCGGGAGGGATAATCCGAAAGACTCCGGAAGCGCTGGATGCGAGATCAGGCTGTTCTTCGAGTCCCAATGCTCAGCCTGGTTTTACTCACGCTCATCTAGGTGCTCCGTCAACTCCAAATCCGGAGGCTCGTCCCAGTCCCTAGGCCTGTCCAGCCTCACATGGTCAGGCTCATCGAAATACTCATCCTGCTCAGCCTCTGGTAAGTCCTTATCCGGCTCCAAGTGCTCATCTCGGTCATTGTCCAGCCCTAAGTCGGGCTCATGGAAATACTCAGCCTCATCATCCTGGGAGTTCTCGGCCTCCACGTCTACATCTATGTCCATTTCGTGCACTTCATCCAGCGACTGGTCGAGATTCCAGTCGCTGGCTGCAGGGTTCAGGCTACAGATGTCACAGCTCCGCTCGGGTGCATCCTGAGGGCGATCACCACAATGCAGCCGACGATATCCAAAGAGCTCCCCGTCGAGGAAGTTCTCGAGGATCGCTCGCCGGCAGCGATCGCGCGAGCGAGTATAGATCCCGATTTCTTCCACCTCGGTCGCGGTAGCCTTGGCATGAGGCCACTGTACCCGGGGATAGTCGCCCTGCGGCTGAATGATGATGGCCTGACTGGGCCGTCCATCTCGCCCCGCGCGCCCACTTTCTTGGGCGTACTCGAGCAGGCTGAATGGGACACCGAGGTGGATGATTGTGCGGATATCGGGAATATCAATGCCCATTCCCAGTGCACTGGTGGTGACCATCACCGAAGAAATTCCAGAGCGGAAGCGCTGAAGGGCTGCATCT
>JAMAFK010000086.1:11578-22512 GCA_023627375.1 Penicillium paneum
ATGTCAATGCCCATTCCCAGTGCACTGGTGGTGACCATCACCGAAGAAATTCCAGAGCGGAAGCGCTGAAGGGCTGCATCTTTATACTGATAGTTAGCATAGTAGATTTCGGAATCGAGCCTCTGGCCAAGGTCAACGACAGTGGGGATTGTAGGAGCATAGATGATGACCTTGCCGGGGACACTGTGGCGAATTCGCTCTTGGATCAGGTCGACAACGCGGGGTTCTTTGGCAAAGTTACTGATGTACCGGGCGTGGGACGGGACGGGAATGTCCACGATGCGGTACGTGAGATTGGGCCGTGTGGTGTGGGTGCGGAAGATATGGGCGTCCTCCGGAGTGGTCCCAATGCGCTGGCAGAAGAGAGCCTCTTGCTGGTGGGGGAGTGTAGCCGTGAGATAGACCATGGGGGCTTCGAACTTGGCAAGGTGACCGAGCCGGGCAGTCAGACTTCGGAATTGCGTCTGGTTGAGGATCATGTGGCACTCGTCGATCACAATGCGGTCGAGCTTATAGTGCGATCGCGCCCGGTTGAGAAAACTGAAGAAATCAGCGGTCAGCGCCGACTCAGGCGTGACCAGAACGATAGAGGCATCGTCGACGGGCCGGCGACTCTCCCACTCCACGCAGCTGATCTGGAGCTGATCGCAGCGGTCCTTCAGGTCCGCGCGGAGTGCGAGGAGGGGAACCACGACCACAGTAATCCCACTGGAACAGACCCACGCAGGGAGCATAAATAACAAGCTCTTCCCCGCGCCAGTAGGCATGACTGCAATGACTGGACTCTGGCCTTGTTGGATGGCGTCGAGGGCCGGAGCCTGGATCCCGCGGAGCTGGAGGTGCGGGTCTTTCATCATCTGCTGCAGTGCCAGCTCCATGGGACTGTGACGGAGTTGGCTGGCCCGAAACTCCTGGTGATGCTGGGCCTCTTGCTGCCACGGAGCTTGGAAGCCACGTGGTCGATCGCTCCAGGCGGTACTGGGAGTAAAGCCTAGGAAAAGGTGCCAATCGGTACTCGAAGTACGGAAGTATTGTCGCCGGTATTCCGTGGTCCCAGGTCGGTCGAAGATCTGACGGCCGTAAATCGAGCCGGCTACCGACGACGAGTGGCCAGCCTGGAGGTCGGCGATATGCCCGACCATCTGCAGGGGGTCCATGGCGCTCTCATCATCCGGATCCTCCGGATTCGGGGACTGCCCGTCGTCCTGCTGGAGGTAGAATGCCGAGGAGGGACGCATAAAACGCCGACTGATCCCGATGGCAATGTGGCGATACGCAGACATGGTGATGGCTTGTCCGTTGAGGCCGTCGGTGGTCGCACGCTTCAAGATGTTCTTGAGTCGCTCCCGATGCCAGGGCTTGCCGTCTGGATCCGGTGGCCAGATGAAGGCGAGCCGTTCACTAGGAATGTTAGTCGAGAGAGAGAGAGTGAGAGTAGGGTCTCATACCTGACATGATCCTTGTGCCCAGACTGGATCAGGAAGGCTTGGAGTTGCTCCACAAAGGGAAGGACGAGCCATAGATACCATACAACGAGTTCGCCGAGCTCGCGGGGAAGATATCGGTGGATCACCTTGGTATCGTTGGAGGCGTAGAACCCTTTATGGTACTTGGTCACCATCGTGACCAGGCCGTCCTCGATGAAAAGATCGCGCAGTCCCCCGCTGGGGGTATTCCGGTGGCGGATACTCAGCAGCTCATTCCCGCGAGCAGGCTGTCCACCGCAAATATGGATGGCCGTGCTGAAGAGCTCGCGGAGTTTCACAACCTCTTTCAGGTAGATGCTGATCGCATTGCGGCTGAGATGCTGTCCACTCGAGTCGATGAAGCGCTGCCGGATAGCGGGGTGAGTGCGGATCAGGTTCAAAAGCCACTGGCTTCCGTTCACCGGCCACTGGGTTCGGGGATCCTTGAGGAAACTCCACCCAACTGCCGACGCGGTAGGGTCATCGTAGAGTCCGTCCCACGGAATGGCCGGGATCTCCTGGCCGAAGAGGAGCTTTTGGCATAGAAATTCACGCGTCGAGCGGACCATCCCGTGGACAAAGCCGCGGAATTGGCCCATGGTAAAGGTGAGCTCTTTGTAGAGGAGCTTGTCGGTGCCCATCCAGCCGATATAGCCGGAGAGGGTGCTGCGAAAGTGGACGTGCAGAGCGTATGTGCGAAGATCAAGGATCCACGCGAACGGAGACATGGAGCCACGGACCATGAAGGAATCGACCATATCGACCAGCCACTGGTTGAAGGACTTGGGGGACAGCTGCTGGCGAGTCTCGGCGAATGGGAGACTACCCGATGTAAGAAAGGCCTCCTCATTCATCGGGCTCTCCTTCTGCCCGTTCGGGAACTCCAGCTCCTTCGGTGGACGGGCCGGCGGGAGTGGGTTATATGTCTGCTGCATGCTGTATACTGCATCAGGCGCAAGAAGGAGGGCTTTATGAAGGACCATAAAGCGAGCCACTTTGATCACTTTGGACAGAATGGGCGGGAAGCTGTCACATGTCCGCCAGCCTCCGGGTCCGAGGCCTTGCACCGCCAATGCAGTGAGCAGCGGGCATTCATACTCGTTGAAGTTGATCCGCTGGTTCAGGAGCTCAATGCAGAAGTCGAGGCAGGCGATCTGCAGCTTGGTAAGGGGGTCCAGGTTCTCCAAGGTTAACTGCACAGGGTCGTGAACATCTGCATAGGGGTCGATGTTATACTCCAGGTCTTCCTCGATGGCTTCGGAGTACCCAAAGTTTTCCTCGAGGTCTTCTACCATCCAGGTCTTGTCGGTCTCCTCCTTCTGAGGCTGGTCGTCGGGCTGGTCGTCGGCCATGGGCTGGTCTCGGTCTTGCTCGCGGACCGAGAGCTCAGCCAATTGCCAGAGGTGCTGCCAGGCACGGTGTCGACGACCTCGCAGAATATATCGCGGGCTGCGCCAGGTATGCGGGACCTGCGTCCTCGCAAAGAACACCAGGATCTGCTGCCACGGGGCGCAGTGCTTCTGGATACTCTCATGATCCATATACGCCTGTAAAGGTTTGTGCGGCAGGCGGTCTCGCTCCACGCGAACAATGGCAATGCGGGTACTGTGGCCCAGCAGACTGGCAACGGTCTGGCTGCTTCGGGCCACACAGCCCATGGCATCCCAGAGAGCGCGAGCGATCGCCTCCGACTCTCGGGGGTCTTCGAGGCTCGGCTTTTCTACCGCCCTCTGGAGGTCATCGGGGTCACATCCCTCCAGCTGTTTGAGCCACCCAGTACGGACCAGGAACGGGTTGGCCTCATCCCGCTGGGCGCGCCGGATGATCGGAGCTTCGAGGGTACCGGCATCCAGGGAAGCCAAGTGATCCCATTCGGCCTCGAGCGGTGATGGCGAAACGGGATCGGCTGCGTCGGGATCCGGCTGAGGATTTTGGATCTGGATGAGGTGGGAGCCTGGGCCAGACTTGAAGACTTGCTGACAGAGCACGTTGGTCAAAACGTGGTCAATGGTATAGGCCTTGCTTTGCAACAAGTCCCGATGTTGGGCTTTGAGATGCTTCTTCATGGACAGCAAAGTTCGGCAGATATATCCGCAGGGATCGGCATCGACGTCGGCGGTGCAGACGAGGCCATCGCGCCATACAGGAATCTCGAGGATCGGACTCGCGATGCACTTCGGGGGGGTGTAGTCAGTGCTAGTCTCTAGTCCCTCCCAGTGAGAGACGGCCTCGGCGATCGCTTGTCGGGCTTCTGCAGAGAGAGACTGGAGATGAGCGTGATTGAGGTGGCCGGAAGCCTGCTCGGGTCGGACGCCAGTCCGGCACTGCTTGCAGACTAGGATGGGCAGCTGGTCTGCCCTGGAGAAGATTTGATGTTCCATGGTGGTATATTTCGGCAATAAGGTGGTCAAATGAATTGGAATAGAAGAATGCATGATAGACTACTAAGATGGATAGAAATGTAGGAATCAAAATGCAATGATGAGATATAGTGCCACTTGGTACCCTCACTCTCGCCGGCTTCGTCTTTCCCAACCGCTACGGTGTACAGAACTTACGATAACCCTGTGGACTCCGATTGTATAATGGTAGAGCGGTGGGATCCGATTGCACTGTTATATAGTGGGACCCATTGAGCGGCCACCGCTGCGGTACTATTGCATAGTCTGAGCGCCAATCTCCCATAATACAGTGATAGCGGTGGTCTCGTATGGTACAGAGATAGCAGTGGTGCCATTGCACAGGAATAGCGGTGGTCTCCTATTGCACCGTTATGCGGCAGTGGGTCTGGAAACTGTTAACCATCCGACCCAGGTTTCGTATGCACAGAGAACTAGCGTTGATAGGCCGTCGCCCTCGGATCTCAAATGATATGGACCGAGAACTCGTGTCAGTCGTGCTTCCGCCCACATCCCAATTCCAAGCCCATATTCTCCAAAAGCCAAGGTCACGATGGCAGACGAAAGCCCGTGGGTTGTCATTAATGGGAGGCGAGGGGCGTGGGCGGTGATAGATGGCAAGCGGATGTTTGTGGAGAGATCTCGGGATGTGAAACGACAGGCCTGGCGAAAGCCAGCGTTTCGTTACAGCGCAGCAGAGATCGCGAGGTTGGACCGATTAGAGGAGAGGGAAAAGAAGGCCACGGCGAGACGCGAGAAGGAAGCGGCAAAGGAAAAGAAGCGGAAGGCCAATCTCAAAAAAAAGGCAAAGGCGGAGGCGGAGGCGCGCGAGGAGCGTAATCGGCGCATTCGGGAGGGGCTACCGGATCCCAACCTCAAGTTATCATCCAGTCAACCGCAACTGTCCGATTTCTTCCCAGTGGTAGGTCGACGTTCGGCTGCAACCGCCAAGGTGAGCCCCGTGGGCCTGGCAGAAGAACCGGAGCAAGACTCCGGTATGAAGAGGGCGAGAGTAAGAGGGGATCCGGAGTGGGATGAATTGGAAGCCTGGTTCAGAGACTGTGAGGCTGAAATCAGAGGCTTTGCAAAACATCGAGCGGTACCTCAGTCAGAGGAGGGTACAGGTGTAACCGAAACCACTTCACTCGCCCCGATCCCCTCTGACAATGACTGCAGCGATGCTAGCCCAGGCTCCCCTGCGAGTCCAGCCGCGAGCGAGAAAATAAAACCCAACGTACCTGGATTAGCACGCGCCCCCGCTAGTCCATCGCAGACCTCGACCACCGATACCCAATCGCCATCATACAGAAAAGGAGACCAAGCAGTCGATGGGACTGTATACGCTTCATCGCGACTGCTGGATGACAATGATAGCAGCTGCGGGGGAGATCGTGGAGAAGCCATAGATGCCTGCACGCGTTATAACTTTTCTCCACTATCTCTCCCACAGCTTCCACCGAGCTCGTTGGAGGATTCGCACTTCGATATGGGGGAGTTTCTGGGTCCTAAGGCTGCTGCGGCCGCTGCATCGCCGTCGTCCAGTGACTCGTTCTTCGATGAAACCGCCGGTCTGATCGAGGAGGCGTTCAGGGAGACGGGCGGCAAGTTCTTGGATGATATATTCGATGGGAAGCCTTGAGGATGCTGGGGGTATACTGCTTGGAGATGTTTGATTAGCTTGATGTTTTTCTTTGGCCGCACCTTTTTGTCTTCTAAAGATCGCAATGCCAGGATTCGACCAGTCTGCAACCGGGAGAATCGTAGTAATCGAACTGGCAAACTGCATCAAGCTTTATTCATAGCGTGGCTGTAGTTGGAAAGATGTAGTATCTAGTCGAGTGCGAGGGATTAGAGATGGACAGCTATTCTGCCGCTTTGACCGCCAAAATAAGGTAGACTCGGAATGCCGCGACAAGAGGACTTGGGCTTTGTTCTCGCCCACAGGAAATGGGGGATTTCATTGGCAGTTGCAAGTTGAGTTATTTCGCTCGGAATGCCGCGACAATGGACCCAGCTTTTTGTCTGTACTCGCGGAACCGGAGGGATTTGCCCGCAATGGGAGTTTACCAGCGACAGGATGGGGCGTGAATGATAGCCCTAAGACTCCGCAATACTCGGCAACCTCGAGCATCAACATCCTACAATGCCATTCTATGAGAGAGTCGGCTGGACAAGCTGCGCTTCATCCCCCTCCGAGACATCGAGTATCAAACCCGGGGAATGCAATGTCAATACCTCAGTCGGTCAAACAAACTTCACCTTATGGAAGCTAAGGGATTGACCCATAACAGAAGTTTACTGCAATAGGAAGCGGTATGAATGATGGCCCAAACTCTGCAATCCAAGACCTGGCTGTTTGTTTTTTACCTGTGGAACCCAAGGAGTTTGCCTACGACGATGTTTGACTTGCTAGGATGGGCTTTAGTTACTATGCCTGGGGTATTTAATTCATACTCCTGCCTTCATTCTCTTACTTCTTTCTCACTCTATCCTTGCTCGTTTCCCATTTGTACCAGCAGTCGAACCTTCTCACTTGATATGTCCAGCTCTGACTCTGACCGCGGGTTTTTCAGCCCTAGGGTCGATGACTGGCCCGATGAGTCTGAGATCCTAGAAACCCCACCCCCTGTCCGGTGGCCCAAGCGAGTCCTGGAAGCTTCGGTGGAGAGCGATGGGTCGTCGAAGGATTCAGGTGGCATTGAGTCCGAGATCCTAGAATCTCTGCCCTCTGTCCAGCCGAGCGAGCCAGTCCGGGAAATTTCAGTCGTGAGTATTTCATCGTCTCGGAGTTCCGATATCATCGAGGTGCCAGCCAGTGGCGTGGTGGCCACTAGCATCACCGAATATGCGACCGTGGACGGTCGCAGTGTCACCCTCCTTGAATGTCTTCGCCACTACTTCCCCTCGGCGCTCCTCAATGCGGACCTGCGCTCCTCGAGTTTGGGAACGGAGGAGATGTGCCTCCACTGCGTCCTCCGAGTGGCGTTCGATGATCCGGTCACCCTCCATAACCAGAAACCGTTCTGCAACCCGGGCTCGGAGACGTCTTGCGGATTCTGCACAGACTTAGGGTTGGCATGCTTCCGGATCCCGCCTCTGGGAAGCCGCGAGCTCGCTTCGGATATGCTTCGCCGAACCCGGACATCCAACTCTGCCTTCTCCCACGAACACTGGCGCTTGGTCTGCCGTACGATCGCTGAAACAGTTGGTGTGAGTGAGCAGGCGCTCCGTCAAGCGATGCTGTGGGATAATCGCTACCTCCGCGCCGGTGAGCGGTCCGCAACGCGCCCCGAATAAGCCTCGATCAATCCTGTTGCGCTGCGTCCATGATCCAAGTTGAAAGCTGCTCTAGAAATGAATCCCATAGAAGAAATGAATCACTGCTGAAATTCCGTATCTGCGAGATGTATAGAAGTAAATTACGCTGAGGGCGGATATATATTCCTAGTCTGCTGTATAAAATCATACCAGTCCCCGGAGACGAAAAAAGGAGTTGGCTCCATAGTATAAGGCCTCGAGTCTCTGGACCTCTTGGAATGCAGCAAGAAAGGCCTGCGCTGCTCGCTGGCGCCACTGCTGGATAAAGACCTCGGCGGCATGGGTATCGGCCCCAAAGAGAACGTCCAGCTCGGAAATGACACTGGTATTGGTCCATCGGCGGCGTCCAACCAGCGCATCGGAGATCGCACCCAGTCCCTGGAGGTGGACCGCGCCGGGGAATGCATATGGCACCGCTCCGCGGTGGACGCTGGTAAATCCAGGGGTACCTCTCTCGGCGGGGAGGAGATCGCGATGCGACGCAGCGACCGCAGACCACGTACCGGCGTCGTGGGTATCCAGCTGCTCATGGTCTTCGCCAATGCCAATGAACCATGGGAGGACGGTCCGTCGGACTTTGGTGGCCGGGCCAGTCGAGCCATGGGGGAGCTCCGGTCGCGAGATGCGCGCATCTCCTCGGTGACAGACCTGGCGCTGCCACGTGAGCCCAAAATCGGCCTCATCAGCGGCAGTCCACATCCCACTGGCGATGCGATGAACGACATTCTGATTGGAGAGGCCGCGCTGCTCGACCCGTTCCCACCACTGCTGCAAGAGTCCCTGGCCGTGCATGCCAAGGAGGAGCTCGGTACAATTCGCCTGGTCCTCGTCGCTCAGGGTAACGGCGCCCTGCATGATATTAGCACTCCGACCCCGGCTGAGATAGCGCGGGATATTGATATCGAGGTGGCGAAATGCGGTCTGGGCTCCTGCACTGGTGCTTTTCGAGTACCACGGGACCGAGATCAGGCGCCACGCATGATCCGGGCGAAGGAGGACATAAAAGGCATAGTAGGCGGGATCCTGGCGGATGAGCTGCTGGATCAGACCGTGCCACATGCACCGGAGCCATCCCATGCTGGTCACACTTTCTTCCGCGGGATTCTCGCCCTGGGCCCGGTGGTGCTCATACATGTCGAATTCCAAGTCAATCACCGACCAGAGACCGCCGGTATGCTCACAGGGGACATCGGCGCCATGGGTACAGCCAAGCAGTGTCTTCTCACCGAGCCAGCGGAAGAGAGGAATGACCACCGAGCCATCGGCTTCCCATGCGTCTGCGATGGGAGCCGTCGGGGGACCGATTACCCGGGTATAGATCTCGTCGACCGTCATGCCACTCGCGGCAAACTGGTCGATGCGAGGCTTGGGCATTTCGACTGGGTATTTAAAGACCCCGTGTACCGCAGTGGGACTCGGGGTCCGAGCCGCCTGTTGGAACCACTTCCACTGCTCGCATGTCGGGTCACTCTTGATCTGAGCAAGGCTCTCTAGGTGCTCGAAGATATATTGTAAGCGGCTGAAGAGTTCTTGATTATTCGGCTTACTGCGGAGCCCGATTCCACTGGCGAGGAGTCGAGCATGGGTCCGACAGAAATTCTCNTCTCAAAGAGTTGCGGCTTGATTCGTGTAGTATTAGTATCGTGGGACTCATCTTGATCAGCATTTAGGACATCGCTGATAGGCTGTCGCTTTCCCTGGAGAAGACGAAGGAGGTGGGGTGTAAAGCCGCTCTCGATGCAGAGGCATGAACTGGATGATTTCGGTTTCGGCTGGGCCCTAGTAGCCGAATGCTCGGAATAGTCGGGGTCTAGGTGGTCTGTGTCGATATCGGTATCACTATAGGTATCAGAATCTCGAGTATCCATGTGGTCTTCACTGTCACTGCGAGCATCAGAGTCTCCAGTATCCATATGGTCTTGACTGTCACCGCGAGCGTCAGAATGTCCAGGGTCGACATGGTCTTCACTGTCCCCGCGAGCATCAGAGTCTCCAGTGTCCATATGGTTTTCACTGTCACCGCAAGCATCAGAATGTCCAGTATCCATGTGGTCTTCACTGTCACCGCGAGCGTCAGAATGTCCAGGGTCGACGTGGTCTTCGGTAGGCCTGTAGGCATCAGAGTCTTCAGTATCCATGTGGTCTTCACTGTCACCGCGAGCGTCAGAATGTCCAGGGTCGACATGGTCTTCACTGTCCCCGCGAGCATCAGAGTCTCCAGTGTCCATATGGTTTTCACTGTCACCGCAAGCATCAGAATGTCCAGTATCCATGTGGTCTTCACTGTCACCGCGAGCGTCAGAATGTCCAGGGTCGACATGGTCTTCGGTAGGCCTGCAGGCATCAGAGTCTCCAGTGTCCATGTGGTCTTCGGTAGTACTACGGGATTCAGAATCCCTAAGCCTATCCATCAAGTCTTTAGCCTCACTGTAGGTATCCGAATCTCCAGGCTCCGAGTCGATCTCTATATCCCCCTCAGGCAGTGGCGCGGTCTGCCTCGGAGGGATCGGAGTCTGTGCCTCGGTGCTGCTTCGAATGACCACCGATGGTGTACTCGGCGGAGACAATGCGAGACTGAGAGGAGGTGTCGAACTCCTGGGCGTAAATCGCCGCTCGCCGGATTTCACCATCGCGGCTGCGTCCGTAAGGAGCCCGTCGGATCCATAGTCCATTCCGATGCGGTGGAGCATGGTCTGCGTGATATCGGTTTGGCGGAAATTCCGATAGGCGCGGGTGAGATCACCCTGCGTGAGCGACCGCGTCTTGAGCTGGCCGGGCCGACTAGTAGAGAGTCGAGTACAGAGCTCGTTATTGGTGGCAAGCAGGAAGCTATGGAAGGTCGGGGGTTTGGGCCGATGGAGCATCTTACTGATCCCTTCGGCCATGGCGAGGGTGGTGATTCGCTGGAAGAGGCGCTGGATCATCGCTTCCGTGACACCATCGGCCTTGGATCCCCAGACTTGATATGCCCGGGTCTGAATCGAGCGGATGCGCTTCTTCGCATTCTCATGTCGCCTCATCGCCCGCTGCGCAGTCTCCCAGTTTTTGCTCTCAACGGGTGAGGAGTCGGGATCGGAGATCACATACTTGTTATGGCATCGGCTATAGAAAAGGGCAAGTAAAGCCTCGTCGGTACTAAGCTGCGTAACGAGAGCGGCGAGGACCTAGGGTAGAATGGTGTGAGTTGGCGGTTAATCAATGCTGGGTGGGTTCATACTAGCTGGCAGAGGTCATGGCCGGCGCGGCCTGGCTGCGTTTCAATGATGGCGAGTGTATCTTGGAGGCGACTCTTGGTCCAGGGACCACCGAGAGTAATGGTATGATTCTGACCGGTACTGTCAGTGATAAAGCACTCCTGATCGAGTGACGGGGCTGGCATCATTGAGGCTGGGAGTGATTGGATTGTAAGGCTGATGTAGAACGAAAATATATATCGGTGATGCGCAGTTGGAATACATTTGAGCTGGGCAACAGATATGATCTTTGATCTTGGGTTTCTATTTCAGGTATCCTTTGAGATCAATTATGAAACCAGCCCTGGATGCAGGCTTCTCAGTTGAGGAAAAAGTTTCGAGTATCCTTTGATATTATCTTGAATAGCCCAGGAATAGACCTTGGCGATTACTCGGTCTCTGGTAATGATTTCTTTCTTCTGACAAACTGGGAATCCAACTTGCAGAGGGACTCGGGATTAGGAATTCCGTGGCACTTCTTTATTAGTGCTGGTTTCTTTGACCTATACCCAAGATTT